>JAYMSP010000282.1:0-60802 GCA_036897095.1 Plantago elongata | reverse complement strand
ACATGACTACACGAACCTGAAACTAGAACATGGTAACCAGTATAGCACACAGTGATGCAGAGCATTACATTACCAAAACATAACACAGTCCTACAATTCGTAAATAGCAAATGTACCACTCCTTAAAACCATGACATTCAAATCGCCATATAGTACAATGTTAAACGGATCAAAGTATCAAATGATAAACCTTGCAGATAACCAAGAAAAGTAACAAGTTGAATGTATGCATCAATGAAGAAAGACAGCCATCGAGCCTTCAATAAATTACCACAAGCATTAGGAACAATCTCAAACTAGCGCACCAATTAACGAAATAACATGTCAATGGGTATACAATCTACTAGTAGTATATGATTTCTCCAACACAGCTACCAAAGCAAACATAATCTGCTTTTCTATAAGTAAAACAAATGCACCATTCCAAACAACATACTTTTCGTATTCGGCACATCACCATATCAACGCGCCTTCTCCTCCCTTTCGCGATTCCACTCTGCAATCCTAGCTCTACGCTCCTCACTCCCTTCCCTGACAGGACTCCTACTCCTCGGACTATCTCCGTGCCTACTCCGCCTCCCACTCCCGCTCCGTCTCTCACGCCTATCATAATCCCTATCCCTATCCCCCTCCCGCCTGTGTTTCCTAACCGGACTACCACTCCTACTCCGGCTCCTATAACTCCGACCATGCCTCCCAAACAGCCTCCTCCTCAACTCCCTCCCAATCACCTTCACATGCATAAAATTACAATATCCGCCCCGATTACAGCTATTCTCCTCATACTGCCTACACGTCGCCTCACGAAAATCAGTCACCGGCGAAAACTCAGCAATAATCGGCCTACCGGAGTAAAATCGTCCTTGCAGAGCGTTCAGAGCAGCAGCAGCCTGATCCTCCTCCTTAAACTGAACGTACACGTTGCCAATCATGTGATCTGCGAGGTTATCGCAGATGTTGAGGTTCTCGATCTCGCCGAACTTGCTGAGCTCCTCATAGATGTCCTCGTAAAAGTCCTCGAAATGCTCCTGGATCTTCCGAGGGTCGATCGGCTGGCCTTGCGGATCGACGCCGGGGGTGATCATGTCCGGGCGGTGGTACATGTTGGAGAGGACGATGGTTGGGGAAATCGACGGCCGGTTGTGGTAGCGCGAGCACCGATCGCCGTGGCGGCAGGCGCCGATTTTGAAGTAGAATGGACAGTTCACGCGGTCTTGCTCTGTGCCGAAGATTGAAGCTAGATGCTTCGCCATGGTTGATTTCGATCAATTGATTGATCGGAGAAGATGAGATTGATGTGCAACAGCTGATTATCTGCGAAGAAAATAGAAAAGGGAAAACAAAACGTAACGTGAAAATACCAATTGGTCTGGCTGGAACAATCTCACGCCGAAATATACCCGTACCAACTGAAATTGATAATTGGTAACTCGAACACTGAACTAACAAATTGCGTTGAAACGTTTTACCAACTGAGCTGCACTTTGTGGCCGAAATATACCAATACCAACTGAAATTGATAATTGGTAACTCGAACACTGAACTAACAATTCGCGTTGAAACGTTTTACCAACTGAGCTGCACTTTGTGATTCATCTCTTCACAAACTTAGATAAAATTTATTTTAAAATTAAATAAGGTAATAAAACAGAAAATAAAGTGAATAAACTATATAAATTATTCATAAGTAAGTAATAAATTTTTTATTTAAATTAAAAAAGATAAAATTTAACAAACTAAAATAAAATACCATAAGGTAAGATTGAAATGGAGTTATGAAAATCTAAAAGTTTAAGAAGTTGCAAAAATTTTATTTTCAAAATAAACTATAATTAGACATATTTTGATGGATTGATGCTAAGAGTTAAAGCTCCAAATAAGCCTTTACTCCCATTCGAGTAACTCAAGGTCTACACAACTTGATGATCGAACCAATTTTCGGAATTCACAAGGAAGAAAAATACATAAATATTTGACGACTTCTTCCTCGCATTATGGAAAGAGCAACCACATATCGACGAACACCGATGCCGAAATGCAATGATAGATCCTAGTAGAAATTGGCCAAATCAATCAACAGATCACTCAAAAGCCAAATCATATACTACAATGCAATACATTTGTAATGGAAACGATGGAAATCATTTTGATGTCCTGAAATAGAAGAAGTGGAAAACTTCTGCAATACGTTTGATTTTCACAAACGATTTAGAAACACAACTCAAATAATCTCAGGAAACTTAAAGAAGATGTACTGGAAATCCACAATCCTCATAAATGACTGCTCATTACTTAACTAATAAGCTTTGTTAATTTTAACTAGACTTGGATAGTTAAACTATTGGCTAATTAATTTTCTTGGATTAAGTAATTAAGCTTACTAATTACGTAGAATGATTGTCTCTTACAAAACTCAACTTCAATAAACAGCAAACTGCGCACTCTTGTAGATTAAGCAGCAATGAAGAAATTCGTTAAAAATCTCTTACAAGAAAAAGAAGTTGCACTACTATTCACTTGTAGAGCTGAATCTGCTTACAAGTACAACATACATGTAGACTACATATAACACTGTTACACTAGAAGTTACACGAATGAGTGTAACTTGATTATCTTGGCAGACGGCTCTTGGGGAAATTACGCAATGGATTTTCCCTCAGCAGCTCCGTTTCCCTGGGAAAAAAAAGAAGAAAAACTAGCATTAACTCACATTATCAACGGTGAACTAGGAAAGGAAAAATAACTCAAAGCGCAAGTATTGTTCTGCTGACTTTTTTATATCCTTGCCATCTCCAGGTCTGAGTTGTAGTGCTGACGATTTTTCCTCAACATTGTCTACCAACATGGTTGGTCTGTAAAAGGAGATTTGTAACTTAAATAAGACATATTTGAAACAACGATGCAATTGGAATCAAACAATATGTTAGTTAATGTATTTGAAATAACAATGCCATCAGAAATCTGTTGAAAACATGGTATTGGTTGTCTAGCAGTCTAACACTCTAACTTACCCAGAGCATTCCTCGTCTACAAAGATCTCAATTCCTGGGCCAGGAGGTGGTCGAACAGTTCTGGGACCTGGTCTTTGTGGAATCTGCACAAGGCAGTTGGGCAATGAGCATAGGACATGATCTGGGATTCAGTAATTTTAGAGTTCAAAACATACCTTGTTAGATGTCCACTTGGAAGGTACAGGATTGTTTTCTTTGTTTCTTACTGCCCGAGCACCGAGTGAGTGCCATGGCTTTACATCTGTCTTATGAATCCCAGAATGATGATCCTGTACTGATCCACTGACATTCTCGTTGTAGATAGACAAGGGAGTTCTTCCTTGAGCCCTGAAAGAAAGAAACTGAAATAATAAGCAAGATATACAGTACAAAAACAATCACAGTTTCAGTGTATAGATTTCATTTTTTCACAACAAATGAGTGATTGACTTGTTTGAAGGAATTAGGATTAATTTACTTTACATAGGCAACACTGACCTGTTATCTGTAGGCTTCAACTTTTTCCTAAATATATCAGAACTCTCTGAACTCTGGTTCCCTGCTTATTGTAGCTGAATATTAGTCACAGAAAGAATATCATCTATTCAGTAAGGCTCAGGGTGAAGTTACAAGATTCTTTACCCAATTGAGTTCCAAAGCTTCGAGCTGGCAACTGGTTCACCACATCATCCTCCTGTAAAATTTGCAACAGAGTTATTAACAGCAGATATCAACAAAACAACAATAGAGAAAAGGCACAAGTAGGAGATCTTTGCATACCTCTGAAGCTTTCGGTTGTCGCATCGAACGCATCAGAAACTTCCGGTAGGTGGTCTGCAGTTTATCAATTGGCTGAGCATTCCTGCTCGGAAGAATTCGAACAAAAGTCAGTTATAGCCGTTTAGATAACTTTGATGAGCAGAGATTATAGAAAAAAATTCTGGTAGACTCTTCTTTTTAGCTTTTTGCCATTAATAAAAAAAAAAAAAACCTCACCAATAAATTGCCTAAAGCCAGCAGCTAAAGTGGCCAACAGAATCCTAAGAAGCTAGTTAAAGTTGTGAAGATTGAAATAAATCATTTTCCAGCAATCAAAACTACTGAAATTTATTCGTGTAGGGCCTAACAATAAGACATATAAACCCAAATTTATTCAACAAGGAATTATACAACAGTACACACAAGTTTAAATGGTAGTAAATGACTAATGGCACAGGAAAAACTAAAAACTAAGAAAATGCTGGTAAGAGAAAGCTTACATAGATATCCCACGATTGAATATTTCGTTTGCAGTTTTGGTTTTGTGTTTATGCTCCATATGCAGCCCATATGCTATGTAGAATGATGCATGTGTCAGTCCAATTTCATTTGCCTCCAGAAATTTAAATACTACTTCAGCATCCTCACAGTTTTCAGCCTGGTTAAAATTCCATATGATATGTAAATCAGCATCCAATGTATAAAGAAATATGAAGAAAAGTAGAAAAGATAACCAAAATACTACTATATTAAAATGTAAGATTTGGAGCTTCATTCTTGCTGTGGAAATGAAAGAAACGATAAAGACACTTACATATTCCAGCCAAACTTTCAAGTATCTTAGATCATCCTTGTAACACTCTTCATCCCAAAACTTGCGGACACATTGCTCATAAATCACAATTAATCCTGAGCAGTCGCCGCCTGAAGGGAAAGCTTCCTGGACCCATTTGATGCACCTTCAGAACAAAAAATTAGTAAGAAACAAAACCAGGAAATATAATGAGTATGGCAGGTCAAATGCCACTAAACTTGAATAGCAGGTATCAAATTGCACACATAACTATTAAGTACTTCCATGATATGCATTGCATTTCAATTTTCCACAAACCAAAAATTCTCTTCCACACTTACACTAAGAAACATTGTTCTAACTAATGTGAAAATCTCCAGTTGAATTTAGAAGGTCAATACAATCATCCGTTGCATCCTAGCTTCCATGAAGCTTTACACGAAACATAAAAAGAAAAGGAAAATCGAAGCCCTTTTTCCTGATAAATTAAGATTAAGATGCACTAGGAAGTGTTAAGTAGGGTCTACTTGACTTCGATGCATCCTTGAACACCTACTATTCGATTTTTCTTCTCATGATTTAAGTATGACCAATAAGGAAGTAACTAGTTCTTAGCTTGTCCTGATCCAATAGTTGCTTAACACTTAAAATTAATCAATAAGAGACAGCAATTTAGTGCAACAGTAATATCAGGTTATATGGATGCTCTCAAGTCTCAATCAAATCCCTTTCCAGATATTAAGCTTGTATATGCTCTTATTCTATACAGTCGAGTACTTCGGTGCTACATTTCATCGATAAAATTTCACAATTAGGGCACAATTAAAACCTACACTATGCTCCCAATTAGGGCACTGAAATGTCATACTGAGCAAAAACCTAGTCATTTCAGTAAATTGGTTCAGCAAATTATATCAAAATTGGAGCCTAAGTAAACTCACTCGATCCACGGCTGAAGCGGGTCATCACCTTCGTACTCGTCAATTGCTTCAATCAACTTCCTAATTCCCCCAATGAAAGATTCAAACCAGTAAGATGAAGAAAGCACAAATTGGACTTAAAATCAATTCAATCAATTACGAAACGCTTACAAACCTTCGATCAAGCAACAGGGACTTCTTGAGTTGAGAATCGGTGCTGGATTTGAGAGCCTGGTTAAGGAGACAAACATTCCGGCCACGTTTGAGTGGTCGGACATTCTCCTTGAACAGTTCCCACTCGTTACCTGTCTCCTGTTTCGACGCCAGAAACTCCATTTCTGGATCTAACCCGAACGTAGCCCTCGTCGACTCGATCGCTGCGTCGTCTAACATGATGCTGCTGCTCGCCATCTCTTCTTACTTTCTTCTGTTCTGTGAAGGATTCTGATTTTTCTGGTTTTGTGGGAGGGTTTGAAATTTGAATTTTGTAGCCGTTTCATGTTTTTATTGAGTTGGGCCTACTTGAATGGCACCGAAGAGCAATCGATTGTTGATTTGTTTTCGGATTATTTTGAAGTAGCAAAAAATTTTGTAGCGTAGTAAATTACAATTTATGATGCAACTTCTCTGGAAAGAATATTATAACTATATAATTATTAAAGACTGAGAAATAATTTAAAATTTACTTTAATTAATTAGTAATTTTTTTCAATTAAAAATAACAAACAAGTTAATTTTTACAAACATTACAACTTATGCTTTTACAATTTTAAGGTGATTTTTTACTCCTTTCGATCCTTTTAGAGCTTCGTAAGGGACTACTTTATCTTAGTTCAGGAAAAATTAGTTAAAATTTAGTTTGGAGTGATAGTATATTGATAAAGTTGTAATTGAATGATAAAGTAAGTGGAGATATTGAATAAAATTATGATAAAATAGGAAAGATAAATAATAAAGAATTATATAGTGGGGTAAAAACTTTTCCTTTTTAGGTTAGGAGGTTTCTAACGTAACACCAAAAGAGGAAAGTTAGAAATTTTTAACAGAACGGAGGGAGTATATCAAACACTAATAACTTTTTACTTAACATCAACTTATAATAGAATCAGATAAAGCAATGGAATGGCAGCAGGCTGAAGGTATTTATTTGATTTATCGAAAGGCGAGACAAAAGAGGAGCGGGCTGGAGGCGATCGTTACTCCGACAAAAAGACAGGTCGGGCGGCCACGCCTCTACTTCCTCACCGTTTACTAAACCTTCAAATACTATTGAACCCCCGCCCGTGAATCCGCTGGAGTCGAGGGATGAGGGGCAGTATGTACTCATGCAGGAGCGTGCCGCGACGCCCCCTGCGGTGGATACACCACAGATTATTGAATCACCGGCTGATGATCGAGCTAATTCGGGGGAGGTGGACCGGACGGAGAAGGGGATTGAGCAACTGTAAATCCCTAATCCCAACACCATTCGGACTGATACCCACGAAATTCATAGTGTAGACGACCCAAAACAAAACTTGGAAAAAAACAACCCAAACCCGACTATCCGAACCGGCATAAGTAGGACACATGGGTTGATGTGATTAAAGGTAATCGTGCTCCGGATCGTGGAATGACAATTGCTTATTCCCCACCTTCGGTGGTGGAAGAAGAATTGGTAGTTGAAATTGAGGATG
The DNA here is from genome assembly GCA_036897095.1 of Plantago elongata. Classification (NCBI taxonomy): domain Eukaryota; kingdom Viridiplantae; phylum Streptophyta; class Magnoliopsida; order Lamiales; family Plantaginaceae; genus Plantago; species Plantago elongata. The sequence goes on along the minus strand of JAYMSP010000282.1, from coordinate 53,664 downwards.
AGGACATAGCGGATGAACTTGAATTATGGAAACACTCCTTGATTATGTATGTTTCTGATAACCCCCTATCCATGAACGCGGTGAAAAATCTTATGATCAAGGTATGGAATTTTGTGACCTTGCCGGACTTGTATTACAATGAAGAAGGAATTTTCATCGTCAGGTTTCATATAGAGGAGGATAAGAATTTGGTTGATGCTAGGGTGCCCTACTACATATTCGGGAGACCATTGATCCTCTGATCTTGGACTAGGAATTTTGAGCTAAAGGAGGATATGCTACAGATTGCACATTTTTGGGTAAAATTCCAAAGTGTTATTGGAATACCAAAGTTTACCGATGAATACACTGCTAGGAAGCTTCGGATCACCTATGCTCGATTTTGATTGAGGTTGATATCACTCAAGAACTTCAATGTACGATTTTGATAAAAGATCGTCAAGGGAACATGATACAACAGGACGTAGAATATGAATGGATGCCGTTATTTTGTCAGAAGTGTCAAAAAGTTGGACATTCTTGTGGAGCTGGGGAAGGTACATGCGTAAAACATGGGAGCAGCAATCTAATCTGTAACGGGGGACAAATATGAGGACGGTGAGACTTGGGTTCCCACTGGCACACAAATTCATGTACCTACGGCGGCTATGGCTAATGACGTGGCGAACTTGCCAGCATCTTCGCAGGCTCCTGCTCGGGATTCGGTAAATGATACAAGTGAGGGGATTCCCACAAACCTACAGTTGGATAAGGCCCTCAGGAGCCGGCAAGAAAACCCGAGTACTTCTACGGGTGAGGAGGATTAGTGGTCACATGTGCACAGTCGGAAGGGGTCACTAAGGAAGCACATGGAGCGAGACAAGAGTCGATGCCCTTTGGATGAACCTACATGGAATGGATTCGCAGCTTTGGATATTGGTTCTGGCGAAGGCCATTACCGAGCTAGATGATGGCCTGGAATGTCATGGGTCACAACAAGCTTGATAAACATAAGGAGATTGGCTCCCGTCTTCTGGATTTGAATATTAGCATAGTAAGCTTATTAGAAACTAGAGTTAAAGAGGAAATTAAAGAACGTATTCGGTGACGATTGGGTACTCGGTGGAATTATCTGGATAATTACTACTCTCATGTGATGGGACGTATTTGGGTACTGTGGGACCCTTCTTGTGTTCAGGTAGTGTTTGTGAGTTGCACAGATTAACTTCTTCACGGTCGATGGTCTGATTCCCAAGGAATCAACAGGGGTTTTGTTACGTTTATTTATGCTCACAATCACTTGGCTCAGCGAATCCAACTATGGCAAGATATCCGCCAATTGGCGAGTGGAATTCAAGGTCCGTGGATCTGTGTGAGTGATTTCAATTATGTGCTATATGGTGGAGATCGCATTAAAGTTAATCCTATCACGGAACATGAGTACAAAGAACTTGCAGATATGATCAATGTGGTGGGCCTGTTTGACCTACAATCAATAGGAGATCACTTTACATGGTCAAACAAGCAGGAAAATGGGGTCATCTATTCAGGTATTGATAGAGCCATAGGCAATGTTGAATGGTTTCAAGCAAATGAAGTGGTTGAATTGGAAGTTATTGTCTCGGGAGTTTCGGATCACTCTCCCTTGCTCTTCAAAATTTGCATGCCTCATCGTGCACGGAAGGCGGAGTTTAAATTCATAAATGCAACGACTGCCTTGGGGAACTTCCTACCTGTTGTGGATGGCGGCTGGCACAGCTATGGTCAACTCCGACCCCAAGAGAAGGTGTGGCGAAGATTGAAGCGCCCCCAACCGATCATGATAAACTTAAGTAGGGAAGTCCGGAGATCAGACCACCACGTTTCCGAAGCTCGGGCTCGGCTTGCCGCACTACAAGAAGAAATTCGGCTTCATCGATTTTGCCCAACACTTATCGGAGAAATAAAGGAAGCAACCCAAGACCTGGAAAAATGGGTGGATATCGAAGAACAAGTACTACGACAGAGGTCGAAGATGGATTGGATAAAACTGGGAGATGGAAATACTGCTTCCATGCACAAGTGAGGGAAAAGAATCAGAAAGCTGGGATTTATTCACTACTTGCGGAGGATGGACGCGTGTTACAATGAGATGTGGATATTGAACAAGAAGTCGTAGACTTCTATGCTGGTCTTGTTGGTACATACCCTCCAAGGAGAGCTGGAATAGATTTGGAGGTTATTCGATCCGGACATCGGCTTAATCATGGGGACCGAGTGCATCTTCTCGAACCGGTCACTCATAAAGAGATTGATGAGGCTCTAAATAATATCAGGGACATGAAAGCCCTGGGGATAGATGGTTTTAATGCATTCTTTTTCAAGAAATATGGCAGCTTGTCCGAACCGACGTATATGCGGCAGTTGTTGGTTTCTTTGACACTGCCTCTCTATATCCTGCATGGAATTTCACTTTGGTTATGTTGATCCCTAAAACCCCTACTGCAAACTAGGTGCGTGAGATGAGACCAATAGCCTGTTGCGCGATGGTTTACAAGATCATCTCAAAGATTCTCATGAACCAGTTGGGTAAGGTCGTTAAGAGCATTGTTGATGATAGCCAATATGCTTTCCTCCCTGTGAAAGTCATCCATGATAATATTCTACTTGCACAAGAATTGGTGAGGGGGTATAATTGAAAGGGAATCTCGCCTCGATATATGGTACAGATGGACTTGCATAAGGCATATGATACAGTAGACTGGAATGCTCTGGAGGTGATCATGAAGGAGTTAGGTTTTCCCACCTTGTTCCTCAGCTGGATTATGAGCCGTGTCACCACGGTGTCTTATAAGTATGTGCTAAATGGAACCCCGTCCAAGCTCCTGAGAGCAAAACGTGGCTTTCGGCAGGGAGATCCCCTCTCTCCGTTCATGTTTGTTCTTGTCATGGAGTATCTACACAGGTGCCTACAACAACTTCGAAGATACCCTGATTTTAACTTCCACCCTAAGTGTGAGAAGCTGCACATCACTAATATATGCTTTGCGGATGACTTGATGCTTTTTATGAGGGGTGATGAGCGCTCAATCCAACTAATGATGCAACATCTTCACCATTTTTCGGAGGCATGTGGATTACAAGCTAATCGAGCAAAGACTAAGGTAATTTTCGGGGGACTTGCGCACACGGTCTGTCAACGACTGCTAGGGACCAAGGGATTCGGGCGGCACCCTTCCGGTTCGCTATCTGTGAGTTCCTCTCTCCCATCGCCGCCTCACCATTGTCCAGTATCATCCCTTTCTGGATCGCATTCTTATTCGTATCAAGCACTGGTCGACAAGAATACTTAGCTATGTTGGACGAGAGCAATTGATAAAGAGTGTTATTACTTCCATTAATGTGTATTAACTTCAGGTGTTCCCCTTTCCAAAAGTTGTTATTGACCATATCCAGCTTATCTATAGGAGCTTCTTATGGAGTGGTAAGGACGATTATTATCATAAGGCGCTTGTAGCTTGGAAACAGTTTTGCACCCCCCCCCCCACACCCCCCGAATTTGGCTCTTATCCCGAAACTTTTGTGAAAAATCCAAACAAAAGCGGACTCACTCTGGGTCCGATGGATTCATAGTTACTACTTACTACATTAAAACTCATGAGGTGGAGGAGTGGGAAGCACCCCATAGCTGCTCACCCGTGATCAGGGCCGTCCTTCGAGTACATGGGGTACTCCGAGACGTGCCATGTTGGTTAGCCCAGTTGGGGGACCCTCGTTACTCTACTCGGGATGTTTATAAGTATTTCCGGCCCCCCACCCCACTATTGATTGTTGCGACCTGGTTATCCGCAATCATGCTCGATCGAAGGTTGTCTTCATTCTATGGTAGTGATTACACCGTTATCTTGCGACAAAAGACAAATTGGCCTTTTTTTGGTATATATACAGATGGAAGCTGCAGTTATATGGTTATCATCTAATGTTCCAATGCCCTGTCGCGTATGAGATCTTCCGGAGTGGACTAGTTTGGATGCGAATCCAACACCCTCCTATCACCGACTGGCTTACCCTCATTTGCTGGACGCGCCGACTTGCTCTGGGTAAATGGGCGTGGGCGGCTGTGTTCCGAGTGCTATTGGCGGAATCCATGTACCACATTTGGCATATACACAATGAAAAGATTTTCACGGGAAAACCCCCAAACATCCAAGACACAATCAGAGCAATCATCCATATTACAAATGTGAGAAGCAACAACAGAAAGGCTGCGGAACTTATATATTCAGACATTTGACTAGCCTAGCTTTGGTTCAGATTTAGATTATTCTCGTTATATCTAGTTTTCTTCGTTTTCCTCTAGTTTTGGGCTTGGACATTGTAGTCGGTCCTTAAATGTACATACATTATTTTTTAGCAGCAATAAGACATGTTTTATCGTTCTAAAAAAATAGAATCAGATAAAAAAATCTGGGCCAACAACTAAATAAAGTTTGTTGTTGGGCTTGTTTGGGCTCCACCCATTATCAAAGCCCAGTCCAACAAGGAAAAATACTTCATCTCATCCTCTTCCTTGAGTCTTGATCCACCATACATCAACTAGCTAGCTAATTTGAGTTTGAGTTGGTAGTCCCCAATTTATTCGAGATCAAGATTGTTGTCTAGTGGTGCCACTACTACCGGTCGAGGTTATTCCCGACCTGGAGAAGCATGGATGAAATGTTGTTTCCCATCTTGGGCATTTGATAAATCGAGTAAGTTGCAAAAAATTTACGTTAGAAGAAACTCAGGCATATCCTATATTCAAGTGTACTTTGTATATAGCAACAAGTTTAAACATTAACTTACAGATTGCTCAAGTCAGATAAATTGCAAATAATTATGATGATATGATTTTATAACACATTGGTAACAAATTGAGTCTAGTCTAAATAGAAATATGTAATCGTGATGATGTTGATCTCTTTAAAGATCAAATCAAATGGGATGTTCACATTGAAGTTGTAGATCTTGAAATTTCTTATTGGAAGACTTTATGTGTAAATTGATAGATAGGTAGGTAGCACATGGTGTGGAGTAATATAGGTAGGTTTCCATTTCTTGCATGTTGGGACATGTGGGGGTGCAAGCCTGCCCGCACTTGATCGGGTTGCTTCTGTTCAACAGATAAAATAAATTATTGTTTATTATCCCAACCCTTTTATAATCTCTACGTCACGAATTAAACTTTTCACGAACTCAAACGTAAATATTTATATAATAATAAATAAAGTATAACATATATAAATAAAGTATGAAAAATATTTTTATTTGTGAATAAAAATTTAATATTAATAAGTATAAAAATGCAACGTGAATAATTAAATCCGAGAGAGATATTGTATTACTATTACCCCATAGAATATTTAAGTAGCAGGACATATCATTTTCAGGCATATGCGAATTCCGATGATCAATCATAGTACTAGTTACGATGTTTCAGTTCCCATTTTGTCGGTTTCGTACTTTCGTTGGATTCAGTTTAAAATGTTTTCTGTTTCTACACTTAACGTCTTTCCTTCACGCAGAATGTAAAAATGATCCCGTCGCGGCGAACTTCTTAGGCTTGTCGGACTCGGATCTGCATCCGCATTACCGTAGGATCTCGTTTGTCTTGTGAGATCAAAACTCTAATAGTTAATAATAAAATACGTTAATACTAGGTAAAATGTTTATCATATTAATAGTCTAATTAGAATATAGTTAGTATAGTTAGCTATAATTTTAATTTTCTTATTCTATTATAAATTGTATTATATTTTGTGTATATATACACGGTAAATTAATAGAGAGAGTCGCGAACTCAATTCTCATAATCTTACAGTCATTTCATAATTTATTGATGTATCAATCAAATATATTATGTGCATTAATCACGCATATTATGTTATAATAAATTTTACTAATAACACGTTAATGATACATGTTTATGGACGGGTTTGTCCATATGAACTACAATTTTCAAACACTAGTAAATGTATCCTTTAGTATCATAAATTCATAATAAAATGTTTACAAGTTCCATGTTAATGCACTGCGTAATTTTTTGAAACCTCACGTACGTACAAGTTTCTTGCTCATGAGAATCCTAATATACTCCCTGAATTTGTTCAGTTTCATTTCGATCACTAAAGAAGATGATACATTGTCATAATGCACTCTAAAGTGTTCAAATTTTATTTTCATTGCCCGCCTATTACTACCTTCTTTTATGACGTAAACTCAAATTAAAAATTAAAAAATTGAAGTGGGTGACAAACTCTCAAGTACAATAGAATTACATCATGATTAGTCAACAAAAATGATAGTCGGGATATGGAGCTAGACATGGACACTTGGCTTGGGATTATCAACTGAGGAGTAGAGTTCGAAAAGAGGTGGTCCTAAACCTAACTCTAAATTGAATGTCACTACTACTAAAATTAATCAAGTAGAGTCGCATCTTATATGGACTATAATTTCTTCTCCCACTATCGCCCTCTACACTACGCTTTCATGGAGTGTGGTAAGCGCATAGCGCATGCTCTATAACGATGGCTAATTAACTAGCTTCCCATACTAGTAGCTACTAGCTAGCATATACAGCTCCTCGATGATCACTTCATCGTTAACCTCAATATTTAGGTTATTTTCTCTTCAACTATAAACTCAATTAGTTTAATTCAGTCCAACTATATTAATTATATTACAGTTCAATTCAGGAAATTGCAGTTGAAGAGAAAACAATCATACTGGTCATTTATTGTTGGTAAGGTGATTTGTTAGTTTGACATTCAATATATATAACTTTTCGTCCATTTTATAGCCAATTGCAAATGTATATGGTGAATTTTCAATTTGTCAATAGTTATTCGACGTCTTACGAGCTTTTGGTGGGGTTTAATCATTTTGACTATAAAGGAAAATTCCTTTTATAGGGAGATAAAATTATTTACTTTTTGTTATGAAAGTACATCAGTAGCATTATAGATGCTCTTAGTCTTATTGACAAACAATACAAGGTGTAATTTAACTCATCCGACAACCCACACAAACTTTGTCAAAGCTCAATGTCAATGGCTCAATGCCCATCTCCTTCCCATAACCTATAGCTACGCCTACGCTCAATGCCAATACCCGTCTCCATATACATGGCTCCCTGAAATCTATAGAACGGGAAAGGTTGTTAAAACTTTAAGTCGCTGAACATTATCGTCTGAAATATTTTTACATATTATAATAATAATTTTATAAAATTCTACTTATAAATTATACGACATCTAGACCAATACCAATACATCTATTAAAATGGGTCATATATGATATTCATTTAGTCTCAATGAGTAGCATATGCACCTGGGTGAAATCATCGACCAAGTTCTCCACTTGAGATGTGGAAATGTTTTGTTGCGGTGTGCAAATTATGCCATCGTGCGGTAAAATGATTCAATCTATATAATACTTCCTCCGTCCTGAAACGAATGTCTCATTTTTTTTTTTATAAATGTACTATTATAAATATTTCATCTTTTGTTTTGGTTATATTTTTAACCTATCTATATTTTATGAATATTTATATTTTAATATTTTATACTGCACATTAAACTTCGTATTCACGAATAAAATGTCATTTAATCTATTAGGGAGTGAGTACCAAATATCAGATCAAACATGGGATAAATTTTAACGGCAACTATGATAACTTGTAGGAGACACGTGCAGGTACGGAATGGGGTTTGATGTGGACTTGTAGATCTAGAAGCTGCAACATGGGCGTCTATTTGTCTATATAGACTTTTTATTCTATGGAGTATATATACCCATACTTCACATTATACTAAATTATGTTGATATGTGATATTTAGATAAATTATTTAATATGAGTCTATAATATCACTAGAAATATATATGATTCATAAAATGAGTTCTTTCATTGAATGAAAATACACAAATATTGATACGCACAATGAACTTAAGTCCTTGGTACATTTATTCGTGAAACACATAAGTATTGATAATGTTATTGATCTAAATATACATGTGACTGTAAATATGTGAAATTAGGAAAATACACCTTTGACCTAAGGTATATATTTAATATTTATTGACTGACATAGATTTAAAGAAATGAAAAATAGGGAGAAGTTTCAGTAGATATAGATCCAATAAAAGAGTCCATTGTGCAAATTGATTTGGACGTGGTGAATCGTGATGTTATATGGTCCCATTCACTTTGTCTTACGCCTTCACATTGCTGGTAGGAATTGCAAATTTGCTAAGACTACTTCCAATTTGCAAATACAACACAAGTTTATCTCTTAGCATCTTAAATAGCCACATTGATAATATACTCATGAAATTTGATCGTTCATCTAATTTATTGTAGTCGTGTGATATATTATAAGTAGTGTTGTGTGGAATCTATAATCACATTCTCACTGTCAATTTTTTATAGTACGTCGGAATGATTTAGTATCACTTAAGTCGTAAATATAATTATTCGTGAATAAATTGATGCAAGATTGAATTTTAAGTCACTTTTGATCTTTGTTGAATTTTATAAGTTTGACTTGTAGTTTAGTATGTAATAAACTCAATCCCCTTAAGTCCATCCACAAATTGGATGGGCGAAAGTGGTAAACATCACAATTGTGCAGTACATATCTGAAATTTTCTATAAAATGGAGCTTACTTTTGCAAGTTACACTATCTAAGAATTTGATCCAGGGGAAATGTGATTTTGCAATTTGCCGGTTCCAAAGTCTACCACCGACGGGTTAGAAGCTGGCATGCAAGTATGCAATATTTAGACGACTTTTTCTCTTTCTCAATGTTAAAAGCTCAATTAGTCAATTTAGTAAACTATCTATATTGAAATGGATATTTAATTCGAGTTGAATTGTGAATTTAATGAATAATAATGAAGTTTAGGTTGAGTTTTTTAGAAATTATATTCACTACTATTATATAAATTGTAATATTTTTATAATTTATTAAAATATTTGTATTATAAAATTTTGAAGTTAATGGATATTAACTTGAATAAGTAGTACATTATATAATTGGAAGACACATAAAAGTTATTGTTAAAACTCAAAAGTTGAATTGTAAGTCAAATGATATGAGTTTTTTTGCATTTAGTCAATATACTTACGAAAGCGATAATCATCAATGTATATTATATGTTTATTATTATTATTATGTACGGACTAAGAATTTTATTAAACAAGTGTTATACTTATAGATTTTTACCATTAATATGTAAGAGATCCGTTGAAAAGGTCCTAAAGTTCCATTACGATGTATAATTTTACGTTATTAACCGATTTACAAATTAAACATGTGCTTAACTTTACTTTAGTGATAGGTTGATGTGCTATTAAGCATTAGATATAAGGTGTCCTGGATACTTGACAAATGACAAGGTTAATTAGATTAGGGACAATTAGAGCAGACAGCCTGGTGATGAACAAGATGAAGTTACCGACACAAAGGTTTGACTAGTATAAGATGGTTAATTGTTACATGAACTTATTATCCGCGGTACTATCTTAAGCGTTTGTGGAACTTTTGTTTTTGCCCCTCAAGGTTCTTCTTATTGAATTACGCACCCCAATATTCTATATTGATTTTTAGAGGAGCAAGTCTAATGTGAATCGGGAAGATATATATTTGCTACTTCATAAAAGTGAAATATAAGTGTGATTACTTGTCCATAATGCAACAAATACAAGTGATATGGAAGAAATTGAATGTGACATTAGACAAAGTTAGTTCGAATGTATAATTATCCGTAGTTACAACCATACACAAATATTCGACCATAATTCCAAACAAGAAAAATTGTAACTTCTACTATTACTACTACACACTCAAGCCTCTTCCGTAAAAGAACTTATAGTCGTAAAATATTATACGAAAACGAAAGATGAAAACCAAAAATACGTGAATATATATATTAATGTTGTGTTCTCGTAATAAAACCAATGTTACATAATAATAATAATAATAATTTTCTCTTAGGAATCTAACCACACTAATTGTGTAGTTAATAGTGTTTGAGTTGGAATAATATTTTGATGGGTAACTTAGTACTTTTATGGTGATGGCACATTTGTGAAAAATAGTAATAAATTACATATACAACATATTATTGGTTTCTCTATTTTACTCCTCATCTTAACTACTTTTTTTCTCTTGTAACATTTTATATGGTTTAATCTTATTAAAAATTGTATTATACTTGATAATTTTATCATAATATAAAATTATTATTAATTTAATATTTTCTTTATAATATCAATAAGTTGAAAGTTTACAAGCGAGTACTGCATATCAATTTTTTAAGTATGTACAAAGGAATATTTCCACAAATGAGAAATGGTCATCAATGTGCATATTTTTTCACTTTTACCATAAGAATATCGTGGAAAAGGCACATGGCTTTATTATGCAATTTACTCCAAAAGCACAATGCAGAGGCCTTGGTAGCTTTTTTTCTTGTTTTGCCTTTAAAACCCAAAAATGATAAAACGTTGAAAGGTAAGTTGTAACAGAAATAGGCACAACAGTCCACTCGTTTCCCGGGCAACTTTTTCCAACTACAACATGGTGCTAAATATAATTCATGCTTATCCCAACCCATAAATTAGTTTCCTTTTTCTCTAGTTTCTCAACACTTTTTTGAATATCAAATGTAAAGAAAAAATAAAAAATATCGTTGCATAAATTTCCTTTCTATAAAATGGCTTTAATATTCAACTATGGACTGCAAGAAAAATAATGAAAATCTTTCACTAACCTTTTATTCCAAAAATATAACTTGGAATTCTTTTATTACAATCCTTTTATTCCAAGATTAGAAATTGGAAATCTTTTACTACTCATCTAATCCAAAAATACAAATTGGTTTTTCAGTCCCTCTTCCTACCATATATATATTTTTAGTATTATATTATTACCCTCTCTATTTTCAATTATTATCTGAAAATTTTAAAGTAATTATATTGACTCGAATGTACGACTTAGTTGAAAATTTTGCGTGAATGATTCAAATTTAAGTTCGCGCCAATTACGAGAATCTACATTGTAACTAGAACTTTATTACACTTAACGGACACTTAAAATCGAATTACTACAAATATTATCTTCAATTTCACCCGGTAATAAAATCTGCCTTGCACTGTATCTATACAAACGGTAACGTAAACTACATTTTTTTCTTGTCATATAACCTTTTAAAGTCGAGCGAATGAAAATTGTACTTGCAATATTTTATGACCTAGTACATACGAATTTACCTGGTGATATAAAACCCTAATATATGCAACATCGTCTTCTCGCATATTAAAGTTTTATGGCGCGAACGATACATATGTATTTATGAAATTATCTGAACTTCAATGAGTAACTGAAAACAATACAAGGTAGCTTACGTTAACATCTTGTATAACTGCATCACGATAAAAACATCCTATATAACTGCATCACGATTACAAACGTGTACTTGTAAAAAATCACAAGTGTCTTAGGCACAATGCATTACAGTTACTCGCCATTGTATTTACAGAGCATTGGAAGTTAGTAAGTTACAATTACTTGTTTTATTTACAGAGCAGATTATTTCAATGGGACAGATGGTAGTGTAATTATGTAAATCTGAAAGGAGTGAATTGGAAAGAAGAAAAGGGGAGCTTGGGAGTTCAAATACGAGGGGTGCAGCAACAGAAAGGAGACTTTCCCCCGCCAGCTGTTTCGTGTTTGTCATCCCTTCTTCTCTCTTTGGCTCTCTCTCTCTAGCCGTGTGTGTTTTATATGTGTGTGTGAGAGTTTGTGAAACCAGAAAGAGAGAAATAGAAACCTTTCACACACATTTTCAGTTACATTCCATTTCAATTTGTGCTGATTCCGATCTGCTCATGTGCATTCTACAACGGATCTAGACTCTGCCTCATTTGGATCACGGCGTTCGTTTCGTAAGTTTCGATTTCCTGCTGTTTGATTCTTTTCATAGCTTGTTTTTTGTTCAATTCTGCTGCGGTTTGGTTAATTAGGCTGATTTCGAGTGTGAATTGAATGTGTGCATGTGAAGGAATTTTGATCTGCTGTTGAGTGTTCGAGAAATGACTGCGGAAACTGAGGTTTCTAAGGAGGTTGTTGGAATTGGGGAAAAATGTGGACCGGACTTGAGCTCTTCTCAGGATCCGCCGAGCTCCGGTTGCAATGGTAAAGGTGATCACGGTGGTGATCCGGATAATTCGTATGTGTTTGTCACTGGAAGTGATGGACTGAGTGATGATTCGGTGGAGTGTAAGGAGGAGGATGTGGTTGCGGTTGCTGGTGAAGTTGACGGTGTTGTTCAAGTTCAGGATAGGGAATTCAATGTGTTGAATGGAGATGTTAGTCAATCTGTGGAGGAGGTTAATATTGGAGATGTTGAGGGGAATGGGGTGAGTTTGGTAGGAAATGGTGTAGGTATTGGCTCCGAGGAAGAGACGACTCCTGAGGGTGGAGAGGGAGTTGTCGTTGATGTTGTAGGTATTGGCTCCGAGGAAGAGACGACTCCTGAGGGTGGAGAGGGAGTTGTCGTTGATGTTCCCGAGGAGAAAAATGTGGGAGTTGAAAGCGGTGTTGTACCTGAGGTCAACGAGCTAGCTGAGGATTCGAATGGAAGTGTTGAAAGTGTGGCAGGAGCTGATTTAGAGAATGCCGTGGAGGATCATAGTGAAAAATTGGAAAATGTGACAGAATGTGAAATTAAGCAGGTTGAGGATCCAAACCTAGGACTTAAAAGCTCGGAAGTAACTGAAGTGGATGAGGTTACTGATCAAAACGTGATCTTAGAAAGTGTCGAAGTAAATGAAGTTGTGTTGGCTGAGGATCCAGAAATGCTTGAAAGCTCCACAATAGCTGAAATGAAGAACGTAGATCACATAAATGAGAGTTTGCAAGATGAGTCCAAAAGTGAAATTGAGGATTCAAATGAAACATTGGAAAACTTAGAGGGATCTGAATCAGAGGTCGCTGCTGATCCAACGGCAGATGTGACTGAAGATGAGATCAAGCAGGTTGAAGATCCAGAGAAGAAGCTTGAAAGTTCTGAAGGCTCTGAATCAGAAGTGGTTGCTGATGCAAACTTAGATGCAGCTGTAGATGCGGCTGAAGACGAGATCAAGCAGGTTGATGAACCAGAGTTGAAGCTTGAAAACTCAGAAGGTTCTGAATTAGAGATGGTTTCTGATCCGAGCATAAATGTGGCTGGAGACGAGATCAAGCAGTTTGAGGATATTACGGAACAAACTAAGATATTTGAGTGTGCAACAGAGAATGAAACCAAGCGGGCTAATGATGCAGATTTAAAACCTGAAAACTCAGCTGGAGCTGTACCCGAACAAAAAACTGAAGGCGTCACTGTATCCGAATCACCCAAACTTGTGAACCAGACAGCGGCTGAGGCGTCCCCAGCTGTTATAGAGAATCTGGAGTCTCAAGTTTGGTCATGGCGGTCGATCCCAGTAGCGGACCCAAGTTGCAGTTTTACTGAATCATTTCTAGGCATTGCCGGATCCAGTAATGACAATGGTAAATCTAATGATCAAAATGAATTGGAATCAACTAGGATATCTGAACTTTGTCAGAGATCTCAAGGTGTGGTCGAGGACCCAGTTGAGTCTAAGTTGCAGGAGGTGGCCAGTGAGGGAAAAAAAGAGATATTGTTGGCTGAGGAATTGGTAGAAACTTGCTCAGGTGAAGTTCCCCGAGCAACTTCGATGGACACTGATATTGAGCCACATCTACTCAATGGAAATGAGGGGACACTTGAGGAGCAGGAAAAAGCAGCTTCTGTTTCAGATGTAACGGGAAATCAAACGCACGAAATCATACCACCTTCCATTCAAGGTGGGCAGGTGAATGAAGCACAGTCTGTGGTGGCTAATGATGAAAGTCCTGTGGATACTGTCTGTGAAGTTCTAGAAAAAACATGTGAAGAGGATATCCCTGTACCTCATGGAGAATTTATTGCTCAGAATGACAAAGATCCTGAAAAGCAGTCTGATACCTTCGGAATACCCTCTGAAATGACAAAATCTGGAACTGAGACTGAGCCATCACAAAGTTTACCAGCTTCATGTCCTCAGGGTGAAATTGGCATGCTAAATGCTGAGATTGCTGAAGAAAGTTCTTTAGCGCCTATTGATGGTGCAGAATTGCAAATTGTTGAGACTGGTCCTACTGACCACGAGCGGTTACCGATCAATACTAAGAATGATGATGCAAGCTCAGTATCTGCTTCTGTGCCTGTCTCGGTTGTTTCTGCAGAAACAGAACCAGTTCCTGTTATTGAGGCTGAAGAATCAACTGTAATACCAGAAGTTCTCAGTGACCAACCTGCTGCTGCTGATGTGAAGTTGGATTCTGAAGTCCATGGCTCTGGTGAAACAAGCAATGTAGGAAAGGTTATTGATGTCGCTGCGGGCTTAGATGTAAAAAAGCATGATTCCAACACTGCATTAGATACAAATAACGTTGAAGTTGTGGGGGACCAATTGGAAAGTCTCAGAAGTAGCAACAATGAGAACTTATTGTTGCAAGAAAAGAAGGGCGCTCAAACTTCTGATGGTGATGGCATATCAGTGGCTTCACCAGATTGTTCAAGAACTGATACAATCTCCGGAGAGGAAATTGCTATCCGGGTGGTGACAAAGCCATTCAACTATGTCATGAAAGTCCCAAGATTTAACGATGACGGACTCAAAGAACAGATCAGGCAGGCAAAGCTAAAAGTTGAAGAGAAAACAAAAGTTAGAGATGCTATTCAACGCCAAATCCAACAAATAAGAGTAAGCCTATCTTCTGCTATAGTAAGGTTTCTGTTAATGCTTTAAGATTTTGTAATTTTTACCAGATAATTTTTAATTGGCAGGCCAATGGTCAGATTCACGGTGTTGATTATGAATATGCCAAGGGTGAAAACAGAAATGCACGAAAGTTGGTCAGGTTAAAGCGTATGGAAATAGATTCGCTGCAGTCTGTGATTAGCAAAGCTAAGAATGCAATATCTATTGGTGATATTGATGCTCGGGTAATGTTGCTTTCTTGGCACTGATGACAGTTAAATTTAAGAGCAACCTATCCCCTTATATGCTAGAATCCCTTGATTTAATGTGTGAATATGTCATTGTATCTCCCTGCAGATCCAAAATGTTGAGCATATGATACAACATGAGACTCTGCCCTTGAAGGAAGAAAAACAGCTTATTCGTGAAATCAAGCAACTCAGGGGTCTTCGAGGTGAACTTTCCTTGAATATGGGTACAGAAGAAGAAATCAAGCAGGCGCTAGAACAGAGAGAGGAGGCTGAAGAGCGTTTAAAGGTGTCTACACCTCCACTTTTACGAACCTTGAAATTAATACTACATATGAAATATAGTGAGGCTTTGAGTTTCTAATCTAGCCTTCACTTGTGCAGAGTCTAAGAAAAGAGCTTGAACTCCTCAAAGGTGAGGTCTTAAAAGCCGAAGCAGCTACCATGGAAGCAGGGACAAAATATGATAATGAAATTAGAAAAGTTAGGGAGCTTCAAGTTCAATTCAAAGCTGCTAATGATGTTCGCCAAGAAGCATATGTGAAGTGGCTGAGCCTTAGGAAAGAACTCTCGGAAAAGGTAAGGCATATCTTTAATTGCATCCTTGAATACTTATTATGGGATATGAAAGGTGTTCATGTATGCATGACTGCATGTGGAAATGATTTGTGTACAACATTATTTTTAAATACCCTGATTCATCATTAGATATTATGCTAAAACATAGGAACTGAGCTTACAGACATTAGAGCTCATTTTGAATGCTGCGTCCATCTCACAATTTTGCCAATGTGCTAGCAGATGTGACAATTATCTGTTAGAGATTAGTTGGGCTAGTTGCATTGATTTTTTTGTAGTTCAATTGATTAGTGTATTCCTGTTGTTTGTCAATAGAATCGTTTGACTAAACTGTATTTATTTTAGATGTATCATTTTCATATTTAACTGAAAAATTGGTAATTACAGTTCAAGAGTAACATGGATTGATTATTAATGGTTTTAAGAAACAAGCTATGATCAGATATTTCTATTGAAATATGAGAAAAACTAACTTCAACCTATTGTTTTTTTCCTAATTTTTTATTTTATGGCGCCTGTTAGACTATAGAATCTGGTAGATGACATGTACAATGTTTGTAATGTTGATAAAAACCGCCTGCTGATCATAACAGCTATGGGCAAACTGCTGGGTTGTCCACCTGGATTGTCGTACCTAAAATTGAGAAAACTTTACCTGCAAGTTGTTCAGATAAACAATCGATCCAGTCTCAGGTTCTTAAATAACACCAATCTTAATAGATTATCCCATCGAGCTGATTGTGTTTTGGATCAAATAAAATGACATGAGCTTTAATACCTTGAAGGGGAACAAAGTTTGTTGAATCACAACCCATGAACAATAGTGGGTGTAGAAGGTAGAAATAATACCAAAACAGTACTAATAAAGCAGTAATTATAGTAACAAAATTATCTGGTTCTCTTTTGCCTTTGTTAACTAAAGAATCCAAATTCACTCTGATTTTGATACTTCTGTTTCAAAAATGTTGCTAAAAAGTTGAAAATAGCTTCTGCATTTAATATACTACGAAGATATTTGTTTCCAACGGCCAACCACAACTTCTGTGTTGGACTCTAGATGAGATCTGAAAAGCACAGAACTTGGAAGACCTGAATGAGTAAAAAACTATTGTTAAGTGTGTATGAGTTGACAACGAAGCACAACTCAGTTGGTAAGGCGCATCACTTCCAACCTATAGGTCGGGGGTTCGAGTCACCCTTTACCCGTTTCAAAAAAAAAAGTGTGTTATGAGTAAACCAAATGAAGCATGTGTTCAGAATTTTTGGAATTTTTTTCACCTACCAGTGGAGTAAAATGATTTCTAAAGATTAAGTTGTCAAATATGTCAAGTGTCTTGGTAGTTGGTTGAATTTAATGCAGGAGATTTTATATTGCAACCTGGGGCCTTCATTCAAGGCTATTCAACCACTTCTCAGAACCCGATTTTGTCTTTCACAATTTAAAGTGAAATCACATATATAGGCTGAGAAACATTTTGAAATTTCTTATGAGTTGCAGTAGTAGATTAATGCACTTGAAGCAACGAACTTATACGATTATTCCATGTAGTATCCATGCGATCCCTTCTTTCTCTTACCTTTTTGTCGGAGTTCTTATTTCTTACAATATGATGGTTCACTAGATAGCAATTGTATGCTTCGATATATTGTTATTTGTTGTTTATTGCTGTAGAACTTATTAATTGCATGCTATCATTTATTGTCCCGCATTTTATTACCGGCAGCAATTTCCTCTTTTATTTCCAAAATTACTGATCCAGGAGTAGTTTACCCTGCATATACATTGACTGACTTTGATACTCTGAAAAAAGTTCTGCACGTGCTTGTTGAAGTTCTTAGTTATTGCCCAGGGAGTAGAATTGCTACATAGATTTTTATTTAATGTAGTTGGATTTCATATCATGTAATGCTGCTTATTGAAAAAAGTTAATTCATCGTTCTTGTTTAAACCAGCTATGATAATTGATAAGCACAGGTGGCATGAGTGACTTGTGGCATGGATTTGTTACTTCGTCAACTGTTTAATCTATTTGCACGGGGCCTTCCATTTCAAAATGCATAACATATAAGCCGGGATTTATAGCTCCTTGTATTGAAGCTAAACCACGTGTGCAAAAATTTATCAGTCTAATGGTTATCCATTAGTTCTAAATGTGCAGACAGCTACATTTGCATTTTGTCATAAAAATGAAAACGGTTTTAACTTTTATTCCTAAATGAGATGAGTCCAGGTAATGTACTTAACAAAATGTTTCAAAATGCAGAACAAACATTTCTTCAAGTATAGGGATGATGCAGCCACTGCTAGTAATTATGCATTTAGCAGGGATACAGAGTCACTTTATCGTCTTTGTACGGATCAGGTTAGTTTCACGATTCCTTTTCTGCTTTCTGATACGTAAGGACTAAGGACAAATCTTAACTTAATGATTGTGTTGGTCTCGAAGGTTAAAAATTTTATGGAGCTCTGGAACACAAATGACAAGTTCCGCAAGGAGTATATCAGTTTCAATACACGGAGTACTGTTCGACGATTCGGTACATTAGATGGCCGTTCCCTTGGCCCAGATGAGGAGCCTATTGTTCTACCAAATTATGTTGACGAAAGAGTTCACAGAGTGGTTTCAGCACCACCCAAGGTTGACTTGGTTTCACAAACTCCCTTGGAGCCAAAATTAGAGGCGACTGTTGAAAAAGAGACCGTAGCTTATTTATCGCCAAAGAAAATGATGGAAAACAAGAATCTGACAGTGAAAAATAAAAAAGCTGCTGAACCTGTAATAGCAAATGGCTTGGCAACTGTTAATAGCTTGGATGCCCCTGATGAGGTACAGGAAGAACCCACAAAATCAAAGGAGGAGATCGAGTTGGATAGGAAAGCCGAAGAACTGAGAAAGAAGGAAGCTGAAGCTAAGTTGAAAGAGGAGCGTAGGTTAGAGGGGCTAGCGAAGGCTAACGAGGCACGTGAAAGGAAGAAAAGGCAAGCAGAGAAGATACAGTTGAGAGCGGAATTGAAAGCACGGAAGGAGGCAGAAGAGAAAGAAAAGGTAACTGAATTTCTTGTATGAATTTAACATTCTGATACTCAGCGAAGCTGCATGAACATCACTTGCTTTATCTAAAAATTTGCTTGACACAAGCATATTTGACGTGATGTTTTAACATATCATTTTTTACCCCACACATCTCACCTATCTGTGAACTTAAACAATGCAGGAAAGAGAGAAGAGGTTGAGAAAGAAGGAAAGAAAGAAGGCTGGTGATAGCAATGATGGCAACAACAATTCTGACTCTGCCCCTAGCACTGAAACTGCAGTTGAAGCTGTCAGGCAGATAGATGCCAAGGACACGACTACGGTGGTGCCTAAAAAGCCTCAGAAATACCTAAAGCTAAACAAGACGAAGTCGTCTATTCCTCCACCCCTTCGCAACAGAAACAGGAAGAAGTGGCAGCAGTATGCGTATGTAACTGCTGCAGGGCTTCTTGTTCTGGTGCTATTCTGGGTGGGGAACATCGGCCTGTTTGCAAACAAAACCATGAAGAGGCCAAACCCGTTCTACTGACAGCCTTTGCTTATTGGCCTGGTGATCAACTCTGGTCAGGTAGCTTCATTTCGAAGATGATAGCTAATGCTGAGTGTTCAGCTGTCTCTGCTAAGGTCTTGAGCCTCATTTAGATAATTTATATAGTTATCATGATTGGACTACAGCTTATATACAAAACTGACATAGAGGTGGTGCTCTTTTTTTTTTTTTTAAATATAAATTATGAATGTTTGAGAGGACAAAGTTTGACATGTTTTTAAACATGGCGAAAACATCAGAAAGTTTTATACTCAGATAGTTTTAGACTGACAATCCGTTGCCTTTGGTTTGGTTTTCCATAATTGCTTTTGGCCTTGTTGCATTTGATGATAGATTTGTAGTTCTGGGGCACATGTTTCTTATAGTGGAAAGTGAAGAGGGTAAGAAAGTCGAAACCCCTGTACTTAGGAAGTGGAAATGGGGAGGGTTATCTGATGCCTGATGGTACATGCACCAAAGCAAGGAATTGGACATGGTACCCTACCCTGCAGTGAATGTTTGTTTTGTACTAGTCCCCTATACGGTCAAGAGTAGTATTTAAGCCATAGCATAGAAACATACGATGTTCTAAGATGTGGAATGAGGAAAACTCACTCGAAATTTGTTGCACCTGTAGAGCTTATTCCTAGGACTGGGTATTCAGATCGGTATCGGGTATTCTGGGTTCAGGTTTATGGTTGAAAAGAAAAACAAAAAGCTCATTTGCCTATAAATCAATCCTTCGGCCAGATGCCCTTCCTTAGGTTTTAGTTGGGCCAGGCGTGCGTATTGTCTTCTATATTGGAAGTCATTTTCAGATAGCTAAGAGTTATTTTGTGTGCCCACCGACTGTAAAACCGCGACTTTCTGAAATTCAACCGTCTAGTATGTCCTGATAAACTACTTGAATAGGTTCAAACTTGTAATATTGGTCTGTGTTTTAAGGGTTTGTACCACACAGATCTTACACAAACTGTGGTGGTAGTATGCAAATTGGGGGAATATCGGCATAGAAAACCCTGGAGCTGCCTAGATACTTGTTGTTTTCAATACATTACTGAATGCTAGTCTTTTGTTCTCCTCCATACTTGCATGAAATATCAATGCGAGAAAAAATTAAAATAATAATAATAGTACATCCTCTTAGGATTCCCTTCACATTTCACAAGTACCAGCTTGCTAGGAAGTTTGCTTTCATATCTTCGTAACTCGATCTCATTGTACTAGGTACAATATTTATTAGTATGTATGTCACATGGACCACGATTCAAACCAATCTCTAGTCAAAATTCAGAGAATACAAATTTAATCACAATAACTGAGTTCGAGATCCACTTAATTGTAAGTCTGCAGTTTTGACTACGCGAACTAAAGTGAAGGGATACTCCAGCCCCCGATTATACTTCTCGTGAGCGTATTGAACACACTAGATACCGATCTCATCTCACTGTAGTAATAAGCGGGTTGAAGATACCGCCCCAAAGTGGATATGGGATGGTGCAGGGTAGCATTATTGTATGATAAAAAGGCAATGAATGATTGGTGGAAAACTGGAAATGTACGGAGGGCGGTAAGAAAAAGGGTATAGGGCAGGTGGGGCAAAAAGTACAGTTGTGAATAAGTGTACCATAATATACTTAACTAGTCACGTCTTACACGGATCTACAGTACACAACTTGCTAGCTCAGTTTGCCATTTATTTACAGCTTGTCTTTAAGCTTTTCTTCTTCTTCTTATCTTAATTTCAGTTGCCAATTGGTCCGGTAACTACGTACTTTTGCTCTCTTTATCTTGCTTTCCGCCTACCATCTCCAATACCCGTATTTCCATTTTCATTCAAAGTGAAGGAGATTAGAAACAAAGGGGAGAAGAATACTCTAATGAAAGAAAAAATTCAGGGACATTTACCTTCATTTTCACACATAATTTTTTCGATAGTTGAGATATATATTGTGAAATGTGCATTACACGTGTATATTATTTGTTGAATTGTACAAGCGTGTTATCTTGATAACTGCATACGACATTAGTTTCAATGTCTTCACAACAACTTTGTTTTAATTCAATACGTTTAAACATTACGGGACATTTTTAAATATAGATGTCATCTACTGATCTATTACAACATACACGTGTATAAGGCAGATTTAGATACGTGTATCCTGGGCATTATGAGTTGGCTACCATCTTCAAAGTTGATGTCAAGTGAATTCCGTGTCCAATTGAATATTCTCTTAATTTAA
This sequence comes from Plantago elongata, assembly GCA_036897095.1. NCBI lineage: Eukaryota > Viridiplantae > Streptophyta > Magnoliopsida > Lamiales > Plantaginaceae > Plantago > Plantago elongata. The sequence goes on along the minus strand of JAYMSP010000282.1, from coordinate 32,220 downwards.
GTAACTTTGTTCCAATCTTTAACCATACAAGTGGGTTACTATATATCGACACATAACTACCATCATAATGTTTTTCAAAAATTTAAAGAGCTTTAACGAACTGATAAAACCGACACAATTAGCCAGAATCATATACTTGTATTATAAAAGACAATAACTCATTTGCTACAATGGCATTTCAACCAAAAACACATTAATGAAACTGTACGTTACACAATATTATAAAAGATAATCACATATCAACCTAGTTAATTCGAATATTAATTGCAAACAACACTGACACGTTATACATATGAAGTTTATCCATAACTGAACCATGTTAATTCATGATTATCTAAAAATATTACACACATTATACATATGATGTTCAACTTTTAAGGTCGTCTTTTTTCGAATTTAACATAGTACCAAGGAGATAAGTGGGGCAAGAACCGAGCTAGAAACATTGAATGAATGTGAACGAATAGTGAAGTTAGGTCACTTAGAAGGATTCCAAACTAGTACACGAAGCACATGTCCGACCAGATGCATCAACTTTGCCAACATACCTAGTTGTCAAACTTCCTCACACCAGCCCTCTCCACTCTCTACTTGTAATTTGCATATAATTCACTTGAGCTTATGATTGCATGATTAAGCTTTTAATTAACCTCCTATATTCATCATTATCACGTTAATTAGTTGATTGGGAATATAAATAGACACAGCTAATATAAAAATCCTTTTGACAACTTATGTTACAATGAAGAATTTGATTTGGCATATGCCCACCTTGTTGCTTGTCCATCCCAATGCAAACACCTACAAATTATTCTAAGAAGAAAATATATTATCGCAATTATTGTGTTTTATATATATCGGCTGTTAAGATCTTCTAATAACACTAATAAGTTAGTAATAATACTGATAATTATTAGAGAAATGATGGAGTTTATATGGACCCTTATATTAGAATAGAGAATGATCCCCGTTCTTGTTTTTGTAGCCTTTTCGGTGCATGACATTCAAGGGGCATAGGCGTAAATGTAAAGCGGGCGGAACGTATTTGTGCCTGTTAATTTATGAGGTCGACATATCATATGAGAAATAATTTATGAGTAATTGTATTGGTTGATGGTTGATGCAGTTACATTTTCTAGTGTGCAGGCCCCATACATGAACAACAGTCAAACGAAACATCCGGAGCATTAAAGTCCTGTTTACCACTAACTTTTCAACTTCATTAATTTTCTTTTCACAAAAAATTTATTACGCGAACGCAACTTTTTAAACGAGGTAGCTGGTTTGAGAAATTAATTAAATTAAATTATTAAGAAAAGTAAGCTATTTAACAATCAGCTACCATCTACATTTTAGTTAGTTTTATTAAATCGAGCGTAAACTTTCACAAATTATATTACTATTGACTATAATTATGATACTGCTAGCTGCAAATAAAAAGTCCTCTAATACACACTTACTTTAAAAATTGCGATTATCTACATTTGATAAGCGGTCATGTTAAAAGATACCTGGAAATCTACATATCATTATAATGAACGAGTCAACTTGAACAACATGACCAGATAATCACTACTTGCACTAAATGATCTAATAACTCAATTAAGTCGAATTGAGGGTAAATTGCATATAATCCTCCTAAAGTATCAATTTATTCAGCCTAGTCCCTGTTGCATGCATTGAATAAAATGTGTGTAGCTTAATTATTCCACTAATATTGATGTATGTTTAGATGGAGTATTTACATAGTTTATTCACAATTAATTCATCAAAATCTAATCAAACCAACTCAAACTCAGAGCCTGGTTGGAAATTTTGTGGGTTGAAAAGTGAAAACAATGAGTAGTTAAGTTAACAGAATACCGTACTTCTTAATTTAATAAGCTAGCGGGTGTTTATACTAGAAAAAAAAGTACTACTGTACTAGTCTAGTACAGTATGATAATTAAACAATATAATTAGAGAAATTCTTAGTATACAAACACCACATCTGAAAAAATCAATTAAACGACACATTTTGAATTCCACATCGTATGTAAACATATACGCTTTGTGGGTAGAAATTCATATTTACAAATACTGTAACTAAATTCAAAATAAATATTTTAGGCAAATAATATTCATGAACGAACAACCAACCCAACCATCCAACTTTTTGAATAAATAATTAATTTCTCTCTCATATACATACTTAACCTTTCAACCAACTCAACCACAATAAATAGATTGTAGTTTATCCATGACCCTCACCTATTCAATTAAGTAATATTATTATTGTCATTATTGTAGGATATAATTAATATAATATTAAAAAATAATTTATGATTACATTATGAATGTAAAAAATAACAATGCTTCATATGTAAGTTCAAATTAAACAACGCTACCGAATTTTACATAATTTCAAATGATAATTTTTTCTTATAAGATTTAACAAAGAGAAATAGAAAAGTTTAAAAAAGAAAAAGAGATTGAATAGTAATCGACTGAATAGTATTCAAACACAGATTTGTGTATCTTGAGCAATTTAATTTGATCTCTTCCATTTCCTTTCTCGTTTTTTTTAAAAATAAAGATGTAGGTTATAACCTATTAAGATTGTCAATCATAAACTGATACTTATGGTCTTATAAAGATTGGTCATGAAAGAATAAAAGGTGCGCGTAACAACAAAATTGTCCAACAGTCCATATTGGCAAGCAAAATGCTCGATCTTTCATTAGTGTCCAACTTTTTCCTCTCAGGTCTCACTCTTGCCAACTTGCTACAATTACCCTCCATTTTCATGGTGGGATCGATCGACCCACTACCACTTATCAGGATTCCACAATACAAAATTTCAACTAGCTTAGTAGCTTGTAGTACATTGCAAAGTTCTATAAATATCCTAGGCATTATACTTTACGGATTGGCGGCCCCAGGGACGAGGTCAGAATTTTCTTTTAATCCCGTACTTCATTGTATTTAATTTAAATTTAAAAATAATTATTTTAAAATTTAAATTAATAAATGTAGACTATATTATATTTATACATACCATCGATTTTTTTCTAAGTATTTATGAAGTTACATTTAAAATTATTATTATAGATGTATATTTATTCACAAATCAAGCTTTGTAATTAATTTGTACTAAAAAGAACTATTTATAATTAGATAAATTTATTTAAATATCACCATTTTGTACAAATGGAATGTATTTAATCACTCCAAATGCACTTGTATGAATAGTTTAGAAGAAAAATAAACTGTGTAATTAATTGTTAAAAGATAAAATTTAATACATATATAAACGAAAAAAATTGAATCGACTCCGTACCAAGTACGGGTGACTTTCTTGATGACTTTACCAACTATTACCCCCGCACTTCCAAGGAGGGAGTTATGTGGATTGTGTATCTTATTTTTCTACGTTTAATAATTCTGCCTCAAGAACAATGTATCTATCTAAACACATACAAAATTGATACACATACGAATCAAACTACAAATCTCAGCATTTTTCATACAGTAGGTGCTGAGGCAACCATAATTCGTAATAAGTCAAAAGGCGTGATATTTTCAAACCTTTCTCACAACGATAGTCGATATAGGACTATAATTAATGACCATAATTAGTTCTAATGTACGGTACGGATTATATAATTTGTCATAAGCTACATTCTGGGCTCCACCTAGATAATAATGGAATAGGAAAAGGCATATAGTAGTACAAGTATTTTAAGCAATTCAATAAAATGATTATTAATTACTGTACCAAAAGAATTTCAAATGATAAACCAGGACCACAGACCACTTATACAAATTTAAGTTGAACACAGTGAATGGCTAATTGGCTGTCATTGGTAATGTAATTCTACTCAAATTCTCTTAGATTTACTGTACACTCTTTGCCAGGTAACTTGTCACCACTCACCACTCACTAAATTATAATAGTAAATTCATAATTTACAAATAAACATCTTAAATTCAACTCCAAGTTGACATCTATTAAAACGCGAACCAGTAAACGAATTCAAATTTAAGGATTATATTCTACAACTAATTTTTATTTAAAGTCAACAACTAATATTCAATTCTGAATTTAACCAATTAAGACTCTATCCGAATTATGATGGTCAAAGTAAATGAAGTAAAACACTTATCACCGAAGTTTACTGTTTCAATCACTATAATATCATTTACGTTAATATGTCTTGTCGGATCAGTTAGCATGTAAATCTTAAACTAGTGACTTTTAAAATTTTTAGATTATATAAATAAAATATTAATAATGTGTTTATTACGGGGTTATCGGACGTAAGATAACTGAGGTTTTAACCTACTATTTGGATAAGCTAGTAGGTTTAGTAGTAATCCATTATGGCTGGCTGTTGCATTCACTGTAACAGTAGTGAGAAATGGCGAGGGATAAAAAGGAGATGGTAATGTGTGAAACAGAGAAAGTGGACAGTGAGAAAGAAATGACGAGGAAATAGCAAATGGTAGTATAAAAGTAAAATACAGTACAAATAGAGAGAGAATTTTTTGGGTCCATTTATTTTCTTAATATTCTGCTTTTCTCTTCTTCTCCTTCTTCCTCTTCTTTCTTGCATATGCATATGCGTGTTTGTATCGTTTGTATTTCCATTTCTATTCTGTGTATCTATTCTCTTCTTCTTCTTCTTCAAGAACAGATCTCTCCTCTTCTACTGTAATCAATTCCAAATCTGGTCTCAGCTTTACTGAGAAATTCAGCTGGTAGAGTACAAATCAACTTCAAGAAGATTCATTTTTGTTGTGGATGAGAGGTGTATCGAATTCAACTGTACTTTGGAGATGAAATCTGTTGACTCGTTTAGAAGGTGCTCTCTTTTTACTTGTTTATTGTAAATTTTGTTTGATTGCAGGAACTGTTTCGGGTTGTTGACCTGATTTTTGCTAAAATTAGGCTAGCTTGGGATATGAACTAGTCAACTCGTGTAAAGGTGAAAACTTTCTCGTTTCTTGTTGAATTGATCAGTGGTTCTTGCAACTTGGTGGTGTTTTTTGTATGAATCTGTGATTTTTGGGTCAGAAGTTTTAGTGGTTGTTTGTTGATTTCTGTTCTGAAGTTTTTAGATTTGGTTCTGCAGGTGGTTTCAATCTTTCTTTCTTTGTTGATGGGGTTTTTAAGTTATTTATCTGAAGAAATGGGTCTTTTCTTTGGTGAAAAAGTTTCATTTGTTGTGATTGTTTACTGTTTTATGTTATAAAGCTTTTTAGATTCGACTCCAGTTATAATTTAATTTGGTGATGCAGGTGATTTGCAGCTTTTCAATTTTTTTCGGGTTTTAAAGTTTTTATCTTGAAGAAATGGAAGAAATAGGAGCTCAAGTAGCTGCTCCTATAGCCATACATCAAACGATGTCTGGAAGGTTCTGTAATACACATCAAATGGCCAAGAAACGCGGTCTTTCATTCCCTACACCTAGTATTATTCGCCAGAATACCACCGATGACTGGAATCAAAACTCATGGAATTGGGACAGTGCCCGTTTCATTGCCAGGATGTCGTCGAATGATCAAGATAGAGTGGAATCTGGTACACAGGCTCCAGTGAGGATGGAGGTGGAAAACGCTGCTGCTCCAAATGCTAGAGCGGGTGTTCGTAATGGTGAGGATGGTGAGAATCTGAGGCTGATGCTTGGGGGTGGAGATGGAGCTGGAAGAGGTGGGGTTGCAAATTCAAGGGAGGAGCCGCAGCCTGTGTCGAGGCCGAATAAGAGGGTAAGATCTGGATCACCTGGTGGTGCTAACTATCCGATGTGCCAAGTGGATAATTGCAAAGAGGATCTGTCAGCTGCCAAGGACTATCATCGACGGCACAAGGTGTGTGAGGTTCATAGCAAGGCGGGTAAGGCCTTGGTGGGGAAACAAATGCAAAGGTTCTGCCAGCAGTGTAGCAGGTTAGTTACATATGTTCTCGATTGAGCTCTTTACTTAAGGCATAGTGCTCGAGTTATCGTTTAGCTTTGATATTCATACTCCCCTGGATTGTCTGAAGTTACTATGTCATGGCTGCCATTAGTTGTGTTTTAACGCTTTTTTTCTGTTTCCATTGGAAAACTAGAAGTAGTTCTGTTTTGAGGTTGAAAGTTTCTTAGGTGCAGTAATATTTTGCTTATCATAACTGTATATTTCAATAGATGAACTCCATGGTATCTCTGAAGTCTGAACCATTTCTAAATCTATGGTACTGAAATACAGCTTCAAAACATAACATATTTCTGTGGTGGCAGTTTGGCGTAATTTGTGGTCATTCGCGAGTATCTTCTGTAACATGAATTCTTCTCTTTGGTTAGGTTTCACCCTCTTTCAGAATTTGATGAGGGAAAGCGAAGTTGTAGGCGCAGGCTTGCTGGTCATAATAGGAGGCGGCGTAAAACTCAGCCAGAAGAAACTGCCCCACGAGTGGTAGGTCCTGGTAGCCAGGAGAACAATGTCAACTGTGATATTGACATAGCCAATCTATTGGCAGTCCTAACTCATGGAAAAGGTACTAATTTGCTAACAAAATGGTTCAACTAAATCAAAGTGAAATAGGTCATGGTTATCACTGATGGATGAGTTTTTAGCAAAGAATTGACAAAAGAAGCCAGCAAGAACATGTGAGAAATGTTTTCTGGAATTTCCATTCGGTAGATGGAGAAGTGTCGCAAATGTGTAATTTTAATCACTTCTATTAGAAATCAGTGAGGTTTTACCAAAAAAAAAAGAAAAAAGAAGAAGACTAAGAATGAATATCTGGGGGTGCTTCTGAAATTTCTGTTAAGTAGATGGAAAAGTGCCAGCAGATGCGTATCAGTGTATGCAATCTTTTTTTTTTTTTTTTGGTAAGGGTATGCAATCTTTTTCTATTATAGAGAAAGAGGACCCATCAATCTTTTTAACTCTTCCTGTTACTGTAAATTAGGCTAACTTCCATATATCTGCCTATGCAGGGACCGGTGAGGAGAAGAACAAATTCGCAACACCTGACAAGAACCAACTTATACAAATTCTTAGCAAAATTTCATTGCCCATACAAGCTAACTTAGCAGACAAACTTCATCCTTCAAAAACTAATTCTTTGAACACTCCTAGTCACTTATCACCTGATAGCCAGAACCGATTGAACGGGAATGCTGCGTCTCCATCAACCAAGAACTTGCTTGCTGTTCTATCAGCTCCTCCGACATCACACTCTTCCGATCAATCTCAACGAAGTACTGAAGGAAGCGACTTGGATAAAAGGAAATCTCCCCCTGTCGACCAAGCTGCTCGTGTCAATTTGCCAAGGGGTGAGGTAAGTAGTACGACTCAACATTCTCCCATGGAAGAGATAGAATACCATGTGCAAGAGACTTCTCCAAATGTTCCATTACAGCTGTTCAGTTCCTCACCTGAAGAGGATGGCACACGGAACACTCCATCATATAGAAACTATCTTTCATCCCACAGCAGCAATCCTTCAATAGACAGATCACCTATGGCTTCACCACCTGTAGTACATAATCTGTTCCCGATGCAGACCTCGAGAGAAACAGCAAAACTTGACAGTTATTCTACTAGTGACGATGTGGCATATGTTAAGGCAACAATGAGCAATGGATGCAGTACATCCCTTCAGCTATTTGGTAGCCCACTCCGACCCAATGAAAATTTTTCGATTCAAAGTTCTCCAAATCAAGCTATGTACTCTTCTTCTTCTGGTTCTGACCATTCACCATCCAGCCAGAGTTCTGATGCTCAGGTTCTTTTTTTACTATATGTTCACTGTCATCTTGCCATTATGTGTGTTTAAAGACTAAATTTTTTTCCCTCCTTGTTGACAGGATCGCACTGGTCGGATAGTTTTTAAATTGTTTGACAAGGATCCCAGTCATTTGCCGGTGTCACTACGGACACAGGTTAGATTTTATACATTACCTACATATTCTGGAGGGAAAGCTTTTCCTGGCCCATGTGAAAATGTTGATTAATGTTTCTACTTCCTCAGATCTTTAGCTGGCTTTCGAACAGTCCGACAGAAATGGAGAGTTACATAAGGCCTGGATGCATAGTGCTGTCATTGTATCTATCAATGTCATCTTTTGCCTGGGAGCATGTTAGTACAGTTTTTTACTTTTCAATTTTGCAAACCGTTTTTCATTGACCATAATTTTCTAATATACATGTGTACTTGCAGATTGAAGAAAACCTTCTTAATTATATGAGATCTCTAACCAAAGATACCGATGTTGACTTTTGGGCAAATGGGAGATTTCTGGTTCATACAGACAAGCAAATGGCTTCTTATAAAGATGGTGAGCATTGCTACTAAATTTGTTTCCTTGTGGTTAGAGTCCTATTTTTTTGGTAAGGATATGGGGTCTGATTACTTTTAGATCAGCTGGAGCTTTACGCATGAGTAGAGAATGTGGTTGCTTTGATGTGCACTATTTTTGTTTTCTTTTGAACTGAATCTGTGGCTCTATCTTTTCCATCATTTTGGTTTGTGTTTATTGAGTAGTTAAGCTAATTTACATGACTTGAATTTTTCGTCTATACACTTCCTTACCGTCCTTTTGTGCAATTAAACTTCAGGGAAGATTCGTGTGTGCAAATCCTGGGGAGCATGGAGTGCACCTCAACTGATATCGGTTTCCCCTGTAGCTGTTGTAGCTGGACAAGAGACTTCTCTTTTATTGAGGGGAAGAAGTCTAAGTGCTCCAAGCACCAAGTATGTGGCTCTTATTTGAAACGGATAACTTCTTTTCAAACTTGTCAATTCATTCGCATCATTAGATCTTTTCTGAGGATATTATTTTCGTTACTTTTGCAGGATACATTGCACACTCGCAGCTGAGTACACTCAAAGAAAAAAACCAGCCTTGTCATGCCAAGACCCTGCATTTGAAGAGATAACTTTGGATGGCTTTAAAATTAATGGGGCAACATCTGATCTACTAGGTCGCTGTTTCATTGAGGTAATATTTACACCAAACATAAGTTTGGAATTTCGAGAAGTTGTGTGCAATGTACATCTGCTCACGTATTTCATGTTCACAGGTTGAGAATAGCTCTAGGGGAACCTGTTTTCCTGTAATCATAGCAGATGCCACCATCTGCAGAGAACTGAGACTTCTAGAGCCTGAGATCCATGAAACTACTGAAGTGTCTGAAGAGAGACTTAAAGTCATTCACTTCTTGGAAGAACTTGGCTGGCTGTTTCAAAGAAAGTTCAATTCTTCCTTGTTTGAGAGCCCGAACTATAGGATTAATCGGTTCAAATTTCTTCTCATATTCTCGGTAGAGCATGGATTCTGTGCTTTGGTCAAAACTCTCTTGGATATATTGCTAGAAATTAACTTGTGTGGAGAAGGGTTAGCATCGGAGTCTATGGAGATGCTATCTGCAATTCACCTCTTGAACAGGGCTGTCAGAATTAAATCTCGTGGCATGGTTAATTTACTTGTCCATTATGCTGTTACTGACCCCACGAATGCTTCCCAGAAATATATTTTCTCGCCCAATATGGCTGGACCTGGTGGTATCACACCCTTGCACTTGGCTGCTTGTACTTCGTTCTCTGCTGAAATTGTTGACGCTCTTACGAGTGACCCACAACAGGTATGTTACTTGTTTCTAATTGAAAATAGTATCTGCTTACAATATGAAATCATCATGGAAATTCAGAACATTCTAAAACACGTGAAACTTGTTCTCCTTGGGAAATTGCAAATTTTGTTTCCAGAAACCTATATAGCCCCAAAACATCATGTTTTTTAAGAATCTTAAACTGTGAAAACCAAAAGGCCTCTTTAGGGGATGAGTGCCTGAAAGATGAGATTATTCCTTAGATTTTTATTTTTGGAAAACTTAGCGGCTTGCGCAGCTTGATAGATTCCCTTTTATGCACAGGTTGGGTTGCAGAACTGGAACTCTGCTCTTGATGCAAATGGACTATCGCCTTCTACATATGCATCAATGAGGAATAATCATTCATACAATACCCTTGTTGCTCGAAAGCTTGCCGATGCCCAAAATGGTCAAATAACTCTATCAGTCGTAGATGAAGTTGAGCCATTCCAGATAGAGAACAAGAGAAATGTATCAAGGCCAAGATCTTGTTCAAGATGTGCAGTAGCTGAATATGGATTGAGCAAATCATTCCCTGGAAAACAGGGATTACTTCAACGCCCTTACCTTCATTCGATGCTCATGGTTGCTGCCGTCTGTGTTTGTGTATGTTTGTTCTTGAGAGGACACCCGTACGTGGGCTGTGTCTCACCATTCGCATGGGAAAACTTGAACTTCGGTTCAATGTAAGTTTCCGGTAGACAATAACATCGAATACGTATCCACCGGACGCAGTAACTGAAATGGAAAGAGAGCTGAGGATCAAAAGCAGTGGCAAATCCGAGTTTCTAGGTTATCTTACGACTAAAAAGGTACAGGAAAGTTCTTTTGTTGTGATCTCGATCTACCTGATTCTGGTCGTAGCTTTCATGGACACCGTTAACACCTTTTGGAAGTAACTCGGTTCTCGTAAGCATAACCTATTGGATGTGGTTAAGAGTTAAACACCAAAGTGAAGTGTTGCTGCATCGAATCTGTTATGCAGGTTATAGCTTTCGTTCTTGTCAGGTTATAGCTTTCGTTCTTGTCAGCTGAATCTAACAAGTATCTTCTTTTGTGAGAATTCGTTGTTCTCACTGAGGAACTGCTCTATCTTTTTGTTGGTACTGTAAAGAATAGCAAGCAAGCATGTCTGTAGAAACTACACAGTATTATTAGATTAGTGGCAAGTAATATATTTTTTTCAACATATATGCAATAAGAGAGATACCTAAAAGTGGTTCTTCTAATTGGGGTTTTTATTTTTGTTATTAATCTGTGTTCTGGTATAATTTGTACTCTACATGATTTTAGTTTATCCAGCTGTAGCTGGTATTACTGGATTCTTTCTCAAATGTTAGTATCTCTTTGCTGAAGAACTCCAGTTTCTCGTTTAACATGAAGCGTATCGCCTGTTTACTTGTCGAATGCTGCTTATGTGAATTTCTGTTTGGTTGCTGTATCAGAAACATATTTCGAACCTGACATTTCTGATCTCATGGAAGTTGTTAAAACTCAATAACCCGAATTTGAACTGCCAAAGGGTATCACTAATGCATAACCTCGTGTTTAGTCAGTTAGGGACATTCATCACAAAATCTAGCTACTCGTTGCTAATCTCTAGTTGTATTTTTCGAACACGAAAAAAAAAGGCTTAGTCCAATCTTGTCCTGCAACCTCATTCGGATGAAATTCAATTGACCCGATATCCAGCCATACAGTCCAACCAAGTCAATACTGGTATATAATTCGGATGCGAGCCAAATTGCTTGAAAAAATAAATTGATCCGGTTGAATCTCGATCTGAAGATGTCAAAATGTACTGTCGCAAAGGTGAATCAATAATTGGGCCATCAATTTATATAATGGACCTAAATAATGCAACCAGATTACCAGACAACAATTGATCCACCATCAAAGAAGTCTGGTCAAGTTGAATGAATAAAGATTAGAGACCACTAAATTCTATAAGTACATGTCTTCTACGCGAGACTTGACCAAATTTTACAAGTGCCATGAATATTTTTTACCGTCCTTGTTATACACCAGTAGTAGTTTCAGACTGTGAGTAAGTTTATTTCATTAAATTTCAATTAAAGAAAACCGAGTTTAACTAAGTAATATAGATGAAAATGATATCTTGAAGCATACTCTTATGTGAATAATGTGTGTGTATCCTTTTGGTGATTATGGTATGCCCTAGCCAATCAGTTGCTTCCATGGAATCTCATTAGCTGCAGGTGGAATGATTGAATGATACAAAATTAATTAATCATTCGAATAATCTTTCATATCCACATGTCTAATTGTAACCTTTACACTACTCATTTTCTCCAAGTGAGTTAGATTCGCTTACACTCCAATTTATATCATTCCAACATTATTTTCAGATTAGTGTCACCCGAAACTATTATTGGACTACTATTTGTGCTATTAATTTGTGTAGATTCGAAAAAGAAGTGTGTACAACTTCTTGTATTTTAAGATTTTATTTATACAAGTACAAGATCCAAAAAGAATATAAAGTCATACATTATGAATAGCGTATACCAATATATATTTTTCCCTCCCGTTAAAAATAAAATATCTTTTAATTTTCAACATTCCAATAAAGTAAAATATTTTTTTATTTATAAAAATAACTTTTACAATACAACTTATTTTTAACCATATATTATTCAACCTCATGTATACTTTTATATCTCAAACTCATTATTAATTACATACTTCCTTCATCCCACTAATAACGAAACAATTTGAATTTGCACGGGTTTTAAGAGAAATATGTAGTATTTGGTTAAAAATGAGTTTGAGATATAAAAGTACATATGTGCTCAATAATATATGGTTAAAAATGAGTTTTATTGTGGGGATTATTTTCATGAATGAAAAATTATTTCACCTTGATAGTACGTTGAAAACGGAAAATTGTTTCACTTCTAACAGGACAGAGGAAGTATCATATATATTTTTTAGAAAGTGTGTAAAACTAAATTATTTCATTATTAATGAAACGGAGGAAGTAATAGTTATGAACTTTGAATAAGACATTGGTTGTAGTGGTAAATGATAATGCATTTATATGTAAAACATGATACACTGTTTAATATTTTGAACTATATGTACTCTCTTCGTCTCAGTAAATTTTATATATTTGAGATTTTTAGTCGTCTCATTAAACTTCACACATTACTAAAAAAAGAAGTTATCTTACTATTAATAATTAATAAACAATCTCAACTTTACACAAAAATTACACATTTTACCATCAAAAGTACACCTTTTTTCCATCTCTTTTATTTTTTATTATTATTTTAATTTTTGGTATAAAACGCGTCAACTCTAATAACGTTTGATAGGATGGAGGGGATAACTAATGAATGAAAATCAAACCTTGCGCTGACAATATGAGATGATATCAAGAAACAGCTAAAAGTGTCAAAATATAATTAGGAAATAACACAAAGATGAATTATAGACGCGTTTCTTGTCAGTTTTGTCAATATCGAAATATTTAATTTTAATGTATCACCTTGTCGAGTGTTGTGTTTGGCATATATTTCCCACTTGGTTTTAATTTGCCGTACGTTCCACCGTTGTTATTAATTAAGCGATTGTCATTTTCGTAAGTTTTAAAGAAAGTAAATACAAACTTTGAACTTACACGAAACAAAATGAAAAAAAGTTAAAAAATAAATAAATATAACATTTTGTATGCGTCCAAACATATTAAAGAGAAAACGGAGATGAATAACAATAGTGTCCATGCAAATATGTGGATTTAAATAAATATAATAAATCTCATATTATTCTGTGAAAGTGTCATTTTATTTTTATAATCTATTTTACACCTTCTTTTTAGATTAAACATAATAAAAGGGAAGACTTTCTTATTATATTGGAAAATCTGATTTTAATGATAAGACCTAGTTAAATGAACTGAATACGCGGTTTTGAGAAACAGACCGGACCGGGTGCCTATATGGGCTCAAATATGCTGAAAATTGAAAAAAAAAAAACACATAGTAACACATGTTTGTGTGTTTTCTGAGTTTCTCTCTTTCAATCTACCATTTTCTCGTCGAATTTTCATCGTTTTCACCGAATTTCAACTAAAAAGTTTCTATGGACATCAATCAGGTGAACACCTCTTTTTTTTGTGTGTCTGTAATATATTTCGAGTTTTGTGTGTGTGTTATGGGTGTTTCATGATTCTTGATTCAATTTGCATGATTTGATGTTTAAAACTTTTAGATCCAGTTGCTATAACATTCAAATTCAAAAATTCAAAACGATGAAGAACCTAGCTCGCCAGATTTGAAAATCATTCACGAAAATATGTTCAGTTTTGAAAAATATATCAGGTCTGAACATCAAATCATATGTTCCTTATAGTTTTAACAACTATTTTTATGGTTTTTAGCTTGTGTTGCATTTTTCTAATTTGTTATAGTTGTAAGATACATTGTTATATATTGACGAGTCAATGTTATAGTTTTAAGCATCAATATTACTGTATTTAGCTTGTGTGTGTTTCATGATTTGATCTTCAAAACTTTCAGATATGGTAGTTATAATGTTTAAGTTCACAAATCCAGAATAATGAAAAGGCTTGCTCGCGATATCTAAAAATCATTCATGACAATATATTCACGTTTAAAAATTCAATTTATACGTACCCTACTGGTTTAACAATCATTTTTTTATAATTTTTAGTTTGTGTTGCATAATTCTGCTTTATTATAGTTTTAAGATGCATTAATATATTTTTAAGAGTCACTGTAGTAGTTTTAAGCATAAATATTACGTGGTGCATGTTTCTGTCCACAATTTGAAGAGGCATTGTTATAACTTTAAGAGACTATATTATGATTTTATGCATTAAAATTATCGTTTCTAGCTTGCGTTGCATGTTTTTGTCTTACTATAATTTTAAAAGTCATTGATATAGTTTTAAGAGACAATGTTATTGTTTTAAGCATCAACTTTATCGTTTTTAGCTTGTGTTGTGGTTTCCTATTTTGTTTACTGTATGTAATTCGTTTCACATTATTATGTTTTGTTAAAGTTTTAAGAATCATTGTTATTGTTTTTAAAAACATCGTTATTATTTTAAAAATTGATTTATTATTCTTAGCTCGTGTTGCATGTTCCTGATTTGTTATAGTAATAAGAGGCATTGTTATCGCCTTAGAAGACACTGTTATAATTTTAAGAATCAATGTTACAATTTTTAAGCTTGTCTATCGTGTTCGAACTTTTTTTTAAATTATTCTTAGCACGACTGTGCTAGTTTTAATAAGAATCGTTACAGTTTTAACTTTTAAGCAGATATTGGTTGATAATAATATCGCGAGTTTGATGGATATATCTGTTGGATGTGTCATTGCAGTATTGAAGCAACAAACGACAGAGTGTCTAAGTTCACCAACAAGTTTAATCGTAATAACTCAGTTTGTATTTGTATCAACAATATTATAATAACTGAATGTTGCAAGTAACTTATTTTAAACTTGTTTATTGATGTTTTAATGGTATACATCAAACTTTTAGGGGCGCCCAACTTTTAGACTTATTTATTGTTGGTTTATTGATATTAAAGTATCACTTAAAACTATAACAAGTCATCTTAAAACTATCATCAAACTCGTTAAAATCATCATACCATCGATTAAATATTTAACAAATGAGATTTAAACAATAAGTGAAACATACAATAGCGACGCATTAAAACCATCACATTATATTTTAAAACATAAACGAATATACGTAAAACTGCAATTGTAACTTTCAATCCTAACAACTTAACATAATCTATTAAACCCATAACGAAAATGGATATGTCGGCGGTTTTTATGAAACTCGGCCGATCAAATCGCTAAAACTCAAAAATTGCGAAAAAACCATAAAATCCTTAACTTTTCTATTTTTTTAGGAAAATCTTACATTTTCTAAGACTTTGACTTTTCTTTGTTCTTTAATAACGTAATGAGCCTTCAATTGCCATGTCATTTCACCCGTCAAAGTTTTATTTAACTATTGCACTTTGTTTAGTGCTTATTCTCTATTTTTCAACAACCGACTAGAAAGTCTATTTATGTTTTTCTCCTCTCGCAACCTCACACATCACACCTCACACAACATTCTTTCAGAGTATTTACAGATGCGATCAAAGGTATATTTTTCTAAAGGAATTGAAAACACTTTAGAACAGGGTAATTGAATCAGCTTAGGTGGCCGTTGTGGTTGTTGATTGGGTTCATGCAAAGAAATCAAACTAGAACTGCTTAGATGATGGCAATGATTTTTGGATAGTTTTAAACTTTTAGTTTTTTTGTGTGTATTGTATTTAACAAGACTGGAGACATTCATGCCAATGTGTTTTATTTTTGCACCAAAGCATTTGTATTCCATTGTACTTTTTAAAATATTATATATTTACAATTATAACTATGCCACATAACTCCTTAAACTACTAAATGATAGAGACACCCCACACCTAAAAAAATAGTAAAAGATATACATTTACATACAACTTACTCATTTTAAATTAGTCTAAGCCAACTTACCTAACCCATGAATGAAAGAGACTTTTTGACTTATGGTTGGTAACACTCAAAAATTCGCTACTTTCTAAATTAACATGTGGACACAAATGTATAGTTTTTTTTTTTTTTTTTTGCATTTACCTATTCAAAAAACAAATGTCTCATGAAACATATAATTTGTGAGTTTGTATGTGATATAAATTCGACTAATTTACATTTATAGGCACCGCACTTAGCGCGGTGTATCATTTCTAGTATTATAAATAGATTTATATAGTTATAAGTGGTTTATATGGGGTAGAGTAGTGATGTTATGCGGATAATTGATCATCTCGTTAAAATTGGAGCTCAACTCCATCGACATGTGAAAATCGAATTAAAATTTGACTTGGTGTTTGGTTTGTTATTAAGCGAGTAGGATTCCACTCATTAATACTCGTTAAGTTTGTCGTTTAAAAAAATTATACTCGTTAAGGCTCTTCATATTCTGCTAAAGAAATATTTATATTATTTTTCAGTAACGAGTAAAATTTTTATTTGATTACGATTTATCATCAATTAAATTTAAATTGAAGTGTTATAATTCAAGTTTGCTCGTTTGCTTACAAACCGAGCTCGAATTTAATAAATGAGATATGGTAGTCCATAATAACAAACTCTTGAAAAGCTAACTTACCTAACAAAGCAGCTGGATCATTTCAATAATAATGATTCGATGAGCTTATCATTCATTTTTCGCGTTGAAGGATACCAAAAAAGGAATTGATTATTATATAATTAAGCGACAAGTTTGTGCCATGTGTATTTCGTTGGCCAATTTAACTTGTTAGCTAGTTAATCAACACTCCTATACTCTACCGCGTAGCAACATCTTAATCCTAATCACCTAAAATGACCTGGCAGCCAGTTCTTCGTAATTAAATGTTACAACCTGGATTACATAACTTGGGATGAGTTGGTATAAAATTTAAGTGGTCGTTTTCAATTAAAATTGAATTTTTTATATAAAATATTCTATTTGAGTGGGGAGATGGCCACTCCAACGTATAACAAACAAGGCTTTGAATATTTCAGATCTACGGTAATTCAATTAGTTTGCCACCGAATGTAAGTACGTAAGGAAAGTTTGCAGATTTTTTTTTTAATCGGCTAAAATATTATTAATCATAATAATAAGAGTCAAGGGCATAAGACATGCTCTTGACGGCACATTTACAGGAAAAAAATATATAATCCGACAACACCACAACTCAAAACTCAAAATGCAATTCAATGATTATTTCGTGAAAAATTTTAACGAATTTACTAACGGCACATTGCAATTTAAGCATTTTGATGTTGTAGTAGGTAAATTTTAAATTGATTTACAGGTCTGTAATAAAGTAACAGTGAAATATCTCATTGGTAGTTCGTTGGCAATTGCATGATCCTAAAGACCCGAGCGGTCTAGCAATGTGGAAAAAAAAGTGAAAGGAGTTGAATTTTTGCCTTTTCACTTTTTTTTTTTAATCCCAAGCCCTTTTACTTTCTTGAAGTTTGTATTTCTTTTTCCTAATATAGTCAAATTGTTCTGTATGCTTCACTTTCGACGTCTTTTAGTACCCAAGTTAGACCAAATTAATTATCATAATCTGTACTTGGTAGTGTTTGATTAAACTTTGTTCACTCTTTTAAAAGACTAACCATTCTCTAATCTATTATATATTCTGAAAATGCAGTTATTTGAGTAAACTTTGCTCTCTCTTTAATTTTTGAATAATAATAATTCTTTAATCCATCATATATTCTGAAATGCAGGTAGCATGGTTTGGGAAGGACAACTTCTACTCGCCATTTGCGTCTCTCTTTGAATACGTATGATCAAATTTATGAATTATGAAATTATTGAAGATGAAATTAATATAATACCGAATATTCACATCACGGCACTAGATAACTGAGTTAGGCAGATGCTCGATTTTTAAACACCTAATGCAAGGTCATGCCCTGCCTTCTAACTGTGCATCACACTAGGTTGCAAAAATGCAAAACGTTTTGTACCATTTTCGGATAAATGTCGTACTAAATTCATACATGATTTTACTGTGATTATGTGATATACTTAATGATGTTTAAGAAAATGCTAAATTAGAAGTCTTTATCAGAACATAAAATATGACTGGTAGTTTTCTTTGTTAAAACTAAACCTGCGACCATGTGATTGTAACTTTTTTGCACTCACGTAAGGTCAGAATAAGTAAATAATTAAACATGGGAAGTTGGGAATGCGTAAAGCTACCAAATTAAGACTAAACAAAGCAATTTAAATCACTTGTTTTGTATAATCATGGTAATTAAATATAATAATAATCGAGTCCGTCCATGACTAATTTGTCGTCCTGTTCTATATAAAGGTCCTACAATGATAAATAATGTGTAGTATGTGGAATGCGAATCCAGCGTGATGTAGCTAGCTAGTTCGGTCCAAACTTTTTCAATCAAACCTGCCAAATGTATACGATGATGATAATAATAATAATAATAATAATAATAATAATAATAGTAATAATAATAATAATAATAATAATAATAATAATAATAATAATAAACTTGTCATTTATGTAATCAAATCATTGTTTTTCTTGAGACCAGGATTAAAACTTATCAGTAACTGATGGTTAGTTTATAAAAATTGTTAATATAAAAAGTTTATTGAGGTGGAGGTAATAAATAATACTGTTTATCCATATACTGTGTAATGAAAATTTATTAATTTTAGTTCATTATTATTCTTGAATTTTTATGGTGCCATGCCCATATTTATCTTAGATATATATCATCATATCCATTGTTGTTAACAATGAAGTGCAACTCAGTTGGTAAAACGCTTCATCTCCAATCAATATGTTTCAGTATTGTTGACAGCGCATGCAACTCAGTTGGTAAGACGATTCAACTCCAACCAATAGATTGTGGGTTCGAGTCGCTCTTTAACCGTTTAAAAATAAATAAATAAATCATATCCAGTGTTGTCAATCGCGCTTTAATCGGGCGCGCGGCGCTATAGCACATGATCGCGACATAGAAACATATCGCAGGTTGTCGTGCCCACGATGCATATTTTGATATTTGTTTTGGAAAAAAAAATTCAATTTTACCCCAATTTACAAAATATAATGGTAGAAAAAAGAGGAATTAATGGAAATAGAGAATAAAAGAAGAGAGAAACATTATAAAAGAGGAAAGAAGAAAGACCAGTTGTTGCCTGCCTTATTTCCGACCATTATTTCGGTGGATTAAGGACGACCTCACCTATTTTACTTCACTTTACCTGTCGTTAGACTATTTGTATGTAATATTATGTGACTATGGGTAATATTTTACTTTACAAGTATGTATATGGTCATATTATAAAATTTGTGATTTTATCTTTACTTCACTATCCCGCTCGCGACTTCAACTGCGATCCCGATATTTTAAGCCTGACGCGACTCGTCGCGATACGCGATTAACAACCTTGATCATATTAACTTTTAAGTTCACGATGAATTTAAATATTGATTATTGATTGGAGTACGAATGCAATTGTTATGAAAATTGTTGCATAGTTCAATAAAGTCTTACTGAATTATCCATAGTTCGATGATAAAGTTTGATAATAAAGTTCTCCAGTAGTAGGGCCTGTAATAATTTATATTTTTTGAAATATTTATTCTCTTATTGGCTTTTAGATGTAATAGTTGAAAACTCTACTAGCTATATTAGACTTATTCCGATTTAATGAAACTTTATTTTCTAAAGAAAAAAAAAAGTTCTCTAATTGGATGTTTATGGATGTTGTATTGTTTTGAATCGAACACAACAAAATTGAATTGAGTATGTAATTTTTTTATTTGATACTAAATCAATGTTGAGTTGTATTGAATTCTGAGATGCTGTATCTATAATTTGCTAACAATCACAATTGTATACCATGCCTAGAATGGTTGTAAATTTTATACTAGTTGAAATGCCATTATCCTATTAAGAGAATGCTGAATTTTGCATGTTAGTTGTATTATCTCCCTTTAATAAATGTGAAACGAACACAAATATTTACTTATATTTAGTTATTTACTCGAGGACAATGTAATAATATAGAATTTATGCGATGGGACTAAATTGAGCACAACACCTCACCCAAAATTCATTCATACCGTATGAATATACTCTATGACTAAAAAAACAAGAACATAAACTAAAATGATGATTTCATCTCACCCTACATCACAATAGTAATCATAATGTCTCTCCATCCACTTCATTAATCCAATGTCATTCCCATACCTCATAACCTGATAACATTCATCACATTAATACAATTATATTTTACGTATATGCGTATATTCAACATGATATTTGTATTATAGTTACATGTGCAAATCCAATCAAAATGTATTTCAATATTAACATAGATACCATCCTCATCACCTTGCTACCATAAAAATTGGAAAACTTTATTAGAACTTGAAATGAACATATCAAATTCCCCTCCTACTAATAGAAACCCATACCCAAGTACCCAACCAAAGCCACCATTCCTAATACATACACACTATACCCCACCAATAAATAAATGTCCATAAGAGCAATGATTTCCCTCCAAGCCCCTTTTCGTAAATAACAAACATTTCCAAGGGCCTTCCGTAAATAACCAAATCCACTAATTCATCAAAATCCTTATCAAAATCTCCAATAATAAAATGATGAAATGAAATCCTCTTCTTCTTCACCGTCACTCCAACAGTCCACCACAAAAACATACACACGCTAGAAACCTCTGTCGGTCAATTTCCTTCAACTCTGTAAATCTCTAACCAATTCATTTCTAACCTAATTCCAACTTATAAGCTCAAAATCTGTTCAAATTCCACTCACCGGAAAAGCTATGAGGAAGGACGGAGCTCCGCCAATCGCCACCGCAACAACCAATCCAGTCAGCAAGCTCCTCCTCTGCTTCGAAACCAAACCTCTCCTCGCCACATTACTCGCCGTCACACTCGTAATGGTAGTCTGGAACCTCCAGCCGTACTACGAGAACATTCTCTCCTCTCCGCCGTGCTCCGCCGCCACCGCCACCGTTGCCTCTCTGCCAATAACCTCGGCTACGACCTTATCGGAGCAGAAAATCGTCACCAAACCACCAGCCGATCCAAACAAGCGCACATTCCAATCGTACGGCAGCGCAGCAGCTTTGTTTGTTCAGATGGGAGCTTATCGAGGTGGAGAGTCGACATTTGCTGTAATCGGACTGGCATCGAAGCCGATTCACGTGTTCGGGAAGCCATGGTACAAGTGCGAGTGGGTGCCGAGCAACGGAAATGCTTCGATCCGAGCTAAGGCGTACAAAATGCTTCCAGATTGGGGATACGGACGTGTCTACACTGTTGTGGTTGTCAATTGCACCTTTCCTGTGAACCCTAACGCTGACAATTCGGGTGGAAAGCTTCAAATCTACGCTTACTACGGCGAATCGCCTCGGAAGTTCGAGAAATTCACTGCGCTGGAAGAGGCGCCGAACTCGTTTGACGCGTCGGCATACTCGCCGCCGTATAAGTATGATTACCTATACTGTGGATCGTCGTTATACGGGAACTTGAGTTCGGAACGGATCCGCGAGTGGATGGCGTACCACGCGTGGTTTTTCGGTAACAGCTCGCACTTCGTGTTCCATGATGCTGGTGGTGTTTCGCCGGAGGTTAGGGCGGTGTTGGAGCCGTGGATTAAGGCGGGGAGAGTGACGTTGCAGGATATTCGGGATCAGGCTGAGTTTGATGGGTACTACTACAATCAGTTTTTGGTTGTGAATGACTGTCTTCATCGGTATAGGCATGCTGCCAATTGGACGTTCTATTTCGATGTTGATGAGTACATTTATCTTCCGGATGGCAACAGTTTGGAGTCTGTTTTGGGGGAGTTTTCGAATTATACGCAGTTTACGATCGAGCAGAATGCCATGTCTAGTTCGCTCTGCTTGAAGGATCCTAAGCTGGATTACTCGAGGTAGTTGAATTCTCATAATGCTGTTGGTTTTGATGCTTTAACTGTTGTTTGTTAGTTTCTTGATTGAAGTTCTTGCAAAATCGTCTAAATTGATGTAGTCTGCAATCTGCATTGCCATCATCTAGCTTGTAAACTGAATTTTATGACCATTTTAGGTATGCATTCATTTGTTGAGTCTGAGTCGAATCAAGAGCTGGTTTCGGACTTAGAATTGGAAAGCTATCATTGGCTAATGGCTGTGCATGTTTTCTTGCTTGTTTAGAAGACAGAAACAAGATTTTAGTTGAAGCAATGAGTTGTAAATGGAAAAAGGAATGGTGGATTATCTGTATAGGATAGCTTGTACATAGATTGAAGTAGAAGTACATTGTCGGTGCCTAGTTTCAGTGCATTATTGCTCATATAATGCAATCAATGAGGAAGAAAATGGTAACAAAACTTAACCAGGGGAATTTTTCTTGGATCTATCTTTGTGTAGTTGGTTTCTGTATTGATGAGTTCACATATGACCCCTGTTTCACTGTTTGTTCAGTTATGTGAGCCCCATTTCTTGAACTACCTAATTTATGTATCGTCTTGTGTGGATCAGGCAATGGGGGTTTGAGAAGCTGACATTCAGAGACTCCAGAACAAGAATACGCAGAGACAGAAAGTACGCAATCCAGGCCAGGAACGCATACGCCACAGGTGTTCATATGTCGGAGAATGTGGCAGGTGGAGCGCTCCACAAGACGGAATCCAAGATCCGTTACTACCACTACCATAATTCAATCACAGTCCATGAAGAGCTTTGCCGGAACCTCATTCCGAGCTCAGGCAAGAATGGAACCACTTGGCTGGACAGAATCTCTTATGTATTCGATGAAAACATGAAAAGACTCGCTCCAACGATCAAGGAATTCGAGCTCAAGACCATCGGAGATAGTCTACAAAGACGGTTCAAATTTTGACAGGAAGAAATTCTTTTGCAGCCAGCTAAATATTCATTTATGTATAAAATTTATTTTTTCCTTTTTCTTGTATCTGTGTTTACCAGTGAAGAAAAGGACACTATTCTCCATCAATTGATTTTGGGCCCTTTCGTGCTTAAATGGGAATTAATCAATTGCTACTGGCTTGCTAGCTCAATGGAATACAATAGCGACACGTGTCATTGTACTGTTTTTTAGTATAGACAAAAAATTGACATGCTTGTTGTAGTCATTATTGTTCCGGTATGGACCTTAACTGGCACGCCCGTGTGTGGCAATGAAGCAGTGAGGGGAGCACATGTGGGATCTGCAAGATAAAATAAGGGGGTATAATTTATGCGGTCTTAATTTTGAATTCTCAAGCTAAATGCTCACTTAGTCTTGATCTCGGTTCGAGATGGGTTGAGTCCGATCTTGGACTTCTTTTGATCTAGATTGGGCCGGTATTGATAGGGTTCGAATTTGAACTTCACTTGAGCTTGATCTTGGTCCGAGATTGGGTAAGTCCGGTCTTGAATCTGTAAATTAAAGGAAGGGGTTAGACCCTTTTGGGCCGATTTGCCTAAGACAAAACGGACTTCGGACTTTAATGGATTATGAGGTTGAGGAGCTGGAGCTCAGACCTCAAAATGTAGAGAGTGGATTAGTGAGTAGTGGTTACCTGAATTTATGAGGAGTAAATGCCCCATATCTATAGTAAAATTCTGCCGGATGTTGGGCTCTGTCAGGCCGGAGTCTGGTCGGCCTAGTGATAATGTGACACGTGGTCCCGGAGCAAAGTGAGGCGTAGAAACCACGTTCGCAGGACGGACACGTGGGTACGAGGACCCACGAAATTGTTAGAGTCGTTCCCACGAAAAAGTCAGGTCCGGGCCTACACGTTGATACCGGACATAACTGCAAGTATGTAGTCCTTGATGAGTTCCTAGTATCGGACCCACGGAGTTAATCATGAAAGTCCGACCTCCCAAAGTCCGACATGCGGGTGAGACTTGATCTTCTAAAATGTCTTAATCTTTCTGGGGTTCGGACCCCCAGGTCTGGTATCGGTCCATTTCGAGGGGAGCTATGCACTAGAGTACATATTAGGGTAACGCTCGGAGCGACGGGTTTAAAGGTACATATCAAACTGTACTGAGGATGCTCGTTGATTGTAGGATGCAAATAACTTACGCTTATCAATTGTATTGAGGATGAATGTGCATCGGGGAGTATAATCCTAACTATCGATGTTTGTCCTTAGCAGTCGGGGAGTATAATTGTATAAGGAGGTAAATATAACATCAACCATATGAAATATGTGGAGGTGAGTTTAGAACTAAGACTATGTCTTTTCAACTTAAAATCACTTCAGTTCAGTTCAACTCGACGTAGTTATAATTTATATTTTATTTCACTTCAATTTAGTTCAGTTGAAGAGAACATAAACTAACTATGCCGATGACAAGAGTATAAGATGTGGAATTTGCGATCCATTGATACTATCACCGGTACCACTAAGTGTAACTTTTAGACCCAACTGATACAATGTCGGTGAACCATATGCCAGTTTTAAAGATTGCAAACTCCAAACGGGATATCACAATATGAGGTTTTTTTGCCAGATGGGTTTTGAGAATGCAACAGCTCATTTGGACTTGTCAGCAAACAACGTTGACAAGAGTCTTCCTTTTGTTGTTTCTTTCTTGCATTTGTCAATACTCTAATAATACTATTACTATTAGTACCATGATGATTCTTTTGTTAAACGTTAAAACTTGGTTAATGATTCTTAATTGCCTACATGATTGCTATTTATGTATGGCTAATAATTCGTTGTTTAGGTGAACTTGAAGAAGGATGGCATGTGGGGTAATGATTAAGTGGGGGAGGTATAATAATTTATGTTCTTAACTTCCTTTTTGTGATAGGTGGATCTATTGATTGGTGGGATGCACATGCATAGGTGCATGCTTTTTTCCTCATTAGCATATATTCAGCTATTAAAGGTTAACAGTTTCCTAATTACTGTAGAAAGACATATGATTTAAGTAGCATCAATGTCATCTAAGCAGTTGGCAACCCCCTAATCAGGGAGTTTAACCATTCCTTAATCTCTTCAACTTTAACATAGTTTAAATGGATAGAAAACAATTCAATGTCTCAGAACAATATTTCGGTTATAAACACAAGATTTAAGATAGTGTAAAAGATAGTTGGAAAAATACTTAGGGACTTATTGGAGTAGCATTTAAATGTCCGTTTGGATGTTGCTCGGGGATTTTATGTTTGTTATGACATTAAAATATCGAAGATCGAAATGCCTCTACAGTAGCAATATTTTTTTTTACCTATATAACAAATCTATAATACCCTATCTAATTACAATTCTATACCAAACACAATTTTAACAATTCCACTATAATTTCTATCACTATTCATGCATTTAAATTGGAGTATTTAAGTCGCATGCCAATCAACCTCTATATAGGTATTGAATTAAATTGTTAGGTATCAATTTATTATTAATCAGGATGTTACATTTACAATATTCATATGCACTTTATAGCTATAAAACCCGGGTATCCAATCAATCTTTTGAGAAGTTTCGGGAAAGTAGAAGATACTGTAGTAAATTTCTTATTGGTAGATGTCACTTTCTCTAAATTGAGGTGTTTATTTACACATTGAAAGCAAAGGAAATGAGAATTAAACTTTAGCCAGTTGCTCGTACAAGCACCTCACTGGAGAATCGCAACTTGCAAACATTTAATAGATTTAGCAACATATACATAATAAAGAGTAGTAGCATGTGCAATTTGTGACTCGTATTAAAATGACATTATAAATGTCAGATGGAATAAACTGAACAATCAAATGAAATTTGGAGCCCTTGTCTACTCTAAAATAATTGACACATATAGTGCGTAGATAATATACGAGAACGACGAGCTAGGCAAGAAGATGACGAAATTAAGGGGCTGATTGGTATAGAATTTAAATGAATGTTTGGATGGATTTTTGTGTAATTGTATTTGAAATGGAATTGAAATGAGGGTATTTAAAGTGTATTTTAGACAAAATCTATGTTCATCGTGCCAAATAGACCAATTACAATTTCATTTCAAACCGTCCCTAAATTGCTAATTTGTGGATGTTATGATTTATGACGTGCAAATTCCTTTGTGGTGAAATAATGAATCAAAACTAGTAATTTAAACACTGGAAATAATAAAATGCCAGTTTCTAATAATGTTGGCTGGCTTTTGTTTCCATCATATGTGTCGGTAGCCGCAAGTAGAAATATCAAATATTGACTGCCTGACATTTGTACTTACTTCCCTGTTCCGATTTCACACCTCCCATAAATGTATGTCAATGCTAATTAACTGCCAGAATGGTAATAGTACGGAAATTTTTTCCAAAAGGTACAGAATGCATGTGGATCAGTACCTATAGAATATATCCGTCTAAAAAGATTATACTATAATAATGTTGTATTAAAAATAGATACTTTAACAATTTTTTCAATAAAAATCATAATGTAAATTGATAGGTAAGACTTTTAACTATTGACTTTTAATTTAACTAATTCTTTTTTAAATAATTAATAAATTGATTATATTCGTTCAAATTTATAAAATAAAAAAAAACTAGGAAATTAAACATATTAAATTATTAATTTATTTAATTATATAAAATATAAAAAATTGATAAAAATGCATAAATCAATAAAAAATGTGGAAAAACTTCATGAAATATCAAAAAAAAAATCACGAAAGCGACAAAAAAAAGAAAGTAAAATTACCTTATCTCATGTTAAATGATTTTATTCAGGTCGGCATCTTGGTAGCACTTACCAAAATAGAATGTCGTTTCAATGAAGAAGAAGTGGTGAATTAAATATTTTTAAAACATTTTTCATGTTTATGACATTTAATATTTTTAAAATCATTTTATATAATTATATAAATTAATATTTTTTTTTAAATTTCATTATTTTTATTTTCATATAAATTTTAATAAACTTACCAATGTACATATATTATTTAAAAAAACTTAAATTTTTAAATTAAAGTTTATAGTCAAGGATTTTACATGTTAATCAACATCATTATTTTACGTTAAAAAATCAACAAAATATCTTTTTTGAATACAATGTCATTGTAATTTATTCTTTTTGAACGGTTACAATCTATTGGTGTCAAAATGGTTGGTACACATTGTAGTGTATCTTTTTTTGATTTTTGCCATAATAGTACTAATAGTGGAATCGAGGGTGCAAATATATAGAATTTGATCGACACTTTTTTCACTTAAATTGAACTTTTTACGTATAAAAATGTTAATTTAAATTGAAAAACTGACACTTGAATTCTATGTAAGAAGCGATAGCTATATACTAATTGTCCAATCTATCCCTTGGACCAGTATAATCATACATGACTTGGAGTATAAGTTGACCACCATCCTACATGGTACAAAAACTTACAGTAACCAGTGTGGACTAACACATAAGTACACATTATCTTATTAAATGGATGCTTGTGGCCCTAGCAATGTGACGTCGACTAAAATGCGGATCTCGGTTGATTTGTGCTCGGAATGTTACAATAAATGAATTTTACTTTTTTTACTTTTATCTGAATGAAATTAGGATATGCAACCGATGTCTTTAGATTGATCACCAAAGAAATCCTATGAGCTTATATAATAATTCATAAATTATATGACGGACGAATTACATATAACACCTCTTAAATTTACGCCAATTACAGAATTTCTCTAGATTGGCGAGAAATATAGATAGCCCCCTCAGCTCATTTTTGTTGATCAACTGTCCATATAAGCACTTTCTCTCTCCAACGTGAAATTTTTATCTCTCTTTGAATTAAGAAAAAGTAATAAGAAATTAAAATTTAAAAAACATTAAAGTAAAAGGAAAAGAAAACCCACTTCATCCTTTTCTTCTCCTCATCTTCTTCACAATCACAACCTCCAATCCCATCCCTCATCTTCTCCACTGGAGCTGCAGCTGCAGCTCCGACGAGCTGCAAATTAATAGCTCGTTGGAGCTGTTTAGAGCTCCATTGGAGTTGGAACTCCAGCTCCAATGCAGCTGTTCTTGCAGCTCACCGGACTTCTATTTGTAGCTCCGGCGAGAGCTTTAAACCTCCAATAGCTTTCAAAAGCTCCGATTTCGAGCTCCTACAATCCGATTTGCAATTCGATTTATGGTTGTTGACGAAGTTGGCGATTTGACAGTAACAATTATTGATTTTTTTTGTGTGTTATTGTTAAAAATAAATGTTTAGGGACTTGATTGAACTTTTACAGAAAAATTGTGGGTGAATTTTGGTGAATTAGATTTAGTTTAAGGACTAGGTTTATAGTAAAATAGATTTTGAAAAATTAAAGAAAAGGGAAAAGAAAAGAAAAAGGAGAAATAAATTAAAGAAATTCATAAAAAAAAAAAAGGAATGACATTTTCGTTAATAACCCCAACTTTTTTGTCCACCTTAGCATAAAGGGACGTCACATCAACACCTGAGTTGACTTTTAAGGCTGAATATAATTAGTTTTCAAGCCCTTTTGGGCCTATATTTAATTTAAATCAATTTGAGTGGTTTTTTGAAATAGGGGTTAATTTAAAGGGTAGTAGATGTAATTGTCCCCTATGAAAATCAAGAATTTAAACATAACATAAAATTTCACAATCCGGTAAAGAATTTTCTCTATCAAATGTTGGTTAATCGCTGACCCAACTAACTAAGCTCCAAGCCCAACGAATTTGGGCCGAAAATAGAACTATGGGATTATGGGTTCAGGCCTCATTCTGAACATATTTTGCAAACCCGTCATACAAAATATATTTTTGGATAAAATCGTGTGGAAAATTAAAGTAATTATAAAATATAAAAAATTAATAAAAATTACATTTTAAATGGTAAAATACGTAATTCGAGTATAAAGTTAAAATGATTCATTATTACTTAAATGTGAGATACTTCATTTTTTGTTTATAATGTATAAAGTTTTGTTGAACGGTTAAGAATGATAATGTTTAAAGTTATATGAAATAATGGAGTCTATAATTCAATCCGAATCCGCCACTGCATCTGAAGTCGTATTTGTTGCACCCCATGACCTAACACATTCAAGTTGACACCCTTTTTCGAAAGTTAGATTTAATCGTCGATACCCATCGTAACCTAGCATAACTCATTCAATTTTGGCGCCGATTTCTTCTCATAAAGACGTTACTGTTTGTGCAACGAAGGTGGACTATCGGTTCATTATGCAGAAGAAAACAAGCAAGGTCCTATCTAGCGGCTAAAGGTGATGACATGGTGGTGTGTGGATGAGTAGGCATGGTTAGATGTCACCAATTTGTGCCATCAACTGAACCAACGTGGTGCATTTGCTTGCCACCTGGCTAACCAACTCTTGTTCTTATCTTTCTAATTCCAGAAATAGAAACTTTATGAGCTTTAATGATCAGATTTTGGCATGTTCGTCAATCTTGAACGATACCTCAAACTTTCCCTTAAAAGGAGAAAGATACATCGTGTGAAGTAATAATGGACCGTACTTAAGTTAGAATTACTCAATTAGCGAACAACTTTTATAAAGAATGGATATATTGGAAAGTTACCAATCTTTATGGCTAGAAATAATTACTCCAACACATTCAGATATTGTATTATGTTAATGGGGGAATGGTATTTACTGTATAATGTGAGAATGATATATATGGTATAATGATCTTGTTTGACATTAATTTTTTAATTTCATGAAATTTTTTTCTTTACGTAAATACACTTTTTAAAAAATTAGTTGATTTAAAAAATTAATGATTTTAGCTTCTTTAAAAAAAATTAACAGCTAATTTTACTTTAAAAAGAGTCAATATGTTAATTTTAAATATTATATGTTTGAAAGTGATATATTCCGATAAAAATGTATATTGATACCCTATTTTGATGATGTGAAGCTTGCAAAAGTTGAGACGAATAATTTATCAATTTTATGTTAAAGTGCTAAAATAAAACCAAATTGTTTGTTACATTGCAAAAGTTGTTTAGAAATTAGCATTGATCCAATTTTGATTTCGCTATTAGGCAAAACGGAACAAGATCGTTTTAATGGTGAATATGCGATTACTGGATCAGACTCTCGCCATTTCTGTTGGGCTTTCTACTTGGATCCATTGGACTGATGAAATGGGAAACTTTTAGGGAAGTAAAGAGTGTCAACATTTTAGCGATGAAAACGAAAGAAAAAGAGAGACAGTCTGAATAAATATAGTATACTAAAATTAGCTCGTTATCAATTGTCCCAATAGAGAAAATAGTTGGAAACAACATATATATATAGTTAAATGCCAATTTTAGGCCTGTATCTTTAGAAAAGACAAAGTAAAATTAAACCAAACCTGAAAAATGCAAATCACAATGAAGACTATGTCGTGGATGTTATAATTTTATTTGAGAGGATGCACGTTCACATAATAAATTAGTGATAAACCGGACAATTGAATTTTCAAAATTTAATTTAAGGGATGCGTGATGATCCAACATGTTTAAATTATGAGTTAGTGTCAAATGAGTGATCCAACACGCAACTAGAGGAAGACAATAATAATAAAGAAAAAAGGTTGAAAACCAGAAATATTAAAACATACCACAATTATCTTATAATATGAAGAGGAAGCCGACAATGGAAACTATCCAGAACTTATATTCGGTTC
Source organism: Plantago elongata (assembly GCA_036897095.1). Taxonomy (NCBI): domain Eukaryota; kingdom Viridiplantae; phylum Streptophyta; class Magnoliopsida; order Lamiales; family Plantaginaceae; genus Plantago; species Plantago elongata. Next base: position 1,351 of record JAYMSP010000282.1, on the reverse strand, counting down.
CCATTAATTCAGACGGTTCCTTAAGAGATATATGTATTCCCAATTTATGTGAAATTTCACTAAAGAATAATAAAAAGAATAGGAGAGTGTTCTATCTAAAGTCCCTTTTGGCATCTTTCACTATCTCTGAACATTCAAGTATTCTGCACATCGTTCTCATATGTGCAATTATTCACCTAGTCGGAGTTTAATGTGAACTTATCCGATGGACTATATAACTCTAATTAAATTATACAGAGTTATATATATTAGAGTTCTAGTTAAAGTAATCTTATTCTTCTAATTCTTAATTACATTAGACATAGTTTCTTATATTTTGTATATATACCCTACATCATTCTATGAATAAACACGATTGATTATTCAATAATCTTACATGGTATCAAAGGGTTACGATCCTTCCGGTGCATAATATTGTGATCATCGACCTTGCATGTGTTACTGGCCAAAAGCACAAACCCTGGTCGTTCTTCTTCTTCTTCCCCAAACAGCAACCTGCAATCTCGATTCCTCTCCCTCTGTTGATTTTCGATCCCTTGCTGTTTTCCTGTCCTCAGACTGATTCTCTGATCTTGATCTTTGTTCTCTTCTCACCGAGAAAAACAGCCGCATCGATCATCACCCAGCTTTCAAAATTCATTTTCGATCAAGCACCAAATTCTACCAGTTTTCTCTGTTCTGGATCGCACCACTGTTCGATCTCTTTCTTCCCCAAACAGAATGCAAACTGCCTGAATTTCTTCAATTCCGGCTGTTGGATCCACGATCCAGCAACCCTCACATCTCGTTGTTGGATACCCCTCGATCCAACAGCTCCTGTCTTCCGAGGGTGCGGTTGCCCCATCCCCACAACCCGCACCCGGCTTTCCTCCAGCTGCCCCCATTCTCTGCCCTCCCTCAAATCGACATCGCACACCAAATCACAATGTTTTTGATCCCGATTATGTCAACCTCATCCAAACACTGACGGCTCTTTCCCCTCTTCCTCGAAATCCCGTTAGTGCTATACATGACCCAAATTGGAATGATGCCATGCTTGATGAATTTAATGCTCTTATTAAGAATAAGACGTGGGAGTTGGTGCCCCGTCCTTCTGATGCCAATCTTATTCGTTCTATGTGGATTTTCCGGCATTAAAAGAATTATGATGGCTCTTTCGAGTGCAAAAGGCTCATCTTGTCAGTGATGGCATGTCTCAACAGGTTGGCATTGATTGTGACGAGACTTTTAGCCCGATTGTCAAACCGGCTACTATCCAGATTGTTTTCAGGATTGCTCTTTCTCGCTCGTGGTCTATTCATCAACTGGATGTCAAGAATGCTTTTCTTCATGGCAATCTTCACGAAATAGT
>JAYMSP010000281.1:0-60817 GCA_036897095.1 Plantago elongata | reverse complement strand
TACGCATTTCATGCATGCTTGACTATCCTCACTGAGTCTTCGTGACTGACACTCTCTTTGTTTCAATAAATTGCTTTTCCAGATTTTGAACACGAAGACAGGCTCGGGTAACTTAGACAGCCGGACATTGGCAATTTCCGTTGCTGCAGTTCTAAGTTAGATGTGTGTTTCTGTTTTCTGTTTTCAGTTTTCAGTTTTACTTATCATGTACATATGGTTGTAACGGATAATATTGTAATATTTTAATAAATGTGTATTTGAAATATTCAGCACAACCCTTGACGTCTGAACCAGATCCCCGGGCTGTTACAATACTTGCCTAGTGTAGAGCTCTAAAATAGTGTTTGAGAAATTTAATTGGAAAAAAATATAAAAATGTTAACGATCTTTCATTTACATCAAAGAATATCAAATTAGTAGTGGACAATTATAATTTAACCTAGAAGTGGCAATTAAATAAGTAGATCTAGACCAGAAATATAAATATAGTTAATGTTTTAATAAAGCAATACATTTAGCATATCCTTATCAATTTAATAGAAATATTAATGCACATAGAATATACCTTTTGAAATGTTTGATGGAGAAATAGATCTAATAGTATTTGCTTATGGCGACTGACTTTTAATATAGCGTGATCTAGAATTGAGGCAACCTGAACTCCAGCCCAATAGTGAACTAAGTGAATTGGACGATTCTCATAACAAGTCGGGATTGTGAAATTGAATAATCTAATCGAGTCGTAAACACATGCACTCAAAGTTCTATAGTCGTAATAATGTGCATGTGAGCCGGAGTCTAATCCGAACACACACAACGGTTCATGCGGAAATAACAACTGAGATGGGTGAAGGGGTATTGTGTGTGGCATGAGTTTATGAGCGGAGAAATATTGAAATATCATTTCTTAGTAATAGGTTGTTGGAGAATAGAAGAAGCATTAAACAAATTGCATAAATGAAATGAAACTTTAAGAAGTCGAATGACACTTTAATATGAGAATAGCATTTTTTAGTATGCGGTTGTTAGAGAATAGAGAAGAAACGTTAAATAATTTGTAAAACTGAAATGACAATTTTACAAGTAAAATGACATTTTCATGTTCCACATTGGGACTTATTATATTGTTTAAAATAAATAAAATTGATACTATTCTTCTTTTTTTCTTTCTTTTAATTGAAACGGCTAAGGATTTATTCAAATTCCGGAACTATTAAAATTTATTAATTAACTAGAGTTAAAGTGACTTACCAACTGAATTGCACTCGTTGTCGATGTTATTCTCCTTTAAATATTGTAATTCTTTTCATCTAGCAATTAACCCGTACTCATTATTTAATTAACCAAGTTCAACTCCATTATCATAAAATAATTACTTAATAATTAATTAATATACAAGTGGTAGGAATTAAGAGGAGATTAATCAAAGGTCTTGAATGATTAATTGGTGGTTGTAGGTAAGCTTTTGACTTTGCAAAACATGATGAAGCTAGCTAAGACAGACATGAATTCTTTCTTTGATTACCCAGATGAGCCAGTTGATTAGGCATGCATTTAGGCTCTAATTTGTAACAAAAATGATCATAAATCTTATTGAAATTCAGACATATTATTGGCTTTATGATGATAAATATACAAGCTTCACCCAACATAAAGACCATTAACATCTAAAAAAAAAAAAAGCAAAACTTATGAACTTGTTCTTGTCCGCTATCTGTTGAGCATTGGCGTTTTGTCATCATCGACTGAAACAGAGTTCCTCTTGATGAAGTCTACGCAATCCGCAATAGCTGCAGCACAGAACGAATTCGAATGCGTGAGCGGCCTTCTCATCTGATTATACATAGGCGGTCTCATCATCACATGATCATCCTCATCGCTCCTCCGTCTTGTTCGATTAATCCTCATCAATCGGGACGCTTTCCGATAACAACTCTTGAGTCTGGTGAACAGCTTGAGAACGTACAACAGTTTCGCTCTTAGCCTGTAGACCGAAAACCGTCTGAGCTTGATTCGAACACCTTTTAAGCTGCAGCATCGTTTTCCAACTCTCGAGCAGTTTATGCAACTCATGACAATCTTCTGAGCTCGAGTAGAATAAGACTAGTGTTGTGTTTGTTGTATGTAAACAAAGAAAGGTTTGGTTTGGTTTGGTTTGGTTTGGTTTTTGTTATGCAGAGATAAATAGGATCGAATCTTTGGTTTGGCAAAAAAAGGTTTGAAGACGGAAATAACAAGGAAATGATGGAGAGATTTGAGAGTGTCGGGTGTTGTAAGGAATAGAATATGTATGTCTGTTTAATTGTCTATTTATTCAAAATGTTTGTACCTTCGTGTGTACATTCAGGCTTTTTCTGATTTTCCTTCTTTTCCAATGTGGAAATGTTTAGTCAAATGGCCCCCTTAACTTTGCTTTTCTATCTCAAATGCCAATCAGAGTATCAGATGTTGCAAAATAACCCCCATGTTTCATATTCTTTCTCTTCCTTTTTCCCCTTTTCTCGGTTTTTATTAAAAAATTACAACATATTTAACTAATAAACTAGAAATGAATGGCGCGGTGATTATAAATGCAAATGAATCGAATTTATATCATATACGAACTCACATATTATATGTTTCATGAGACATTTGTGTCTAGAATGGATAAGTGCAAACAAAATCTACACATTTGTGCCCACAAATTAATTTAGAAAGTAGCAGAATTTTGAGTGTTACCAACCATAAGTAAAAGAGTCTCTTCAATTTATTGGTTGGGTAAGTTGACTTAGACCAACTCAAAATGAGTAATTTGTATGTAAATTTATACATTTTTACTATTTCTTAGGTGTAAGGTGCCTCCATCGTTTATAATTTAATGAATTATGCGACATAGTTATAATCGTAAAATGTATAATATTTTAAAAAAGCAATGAAACACAAATGCTTAGGTGCAAAAATAAAATACATAGGCATGAATGTCTTAGTCTTGTTAATGGATACTATACAAATCAAAAAATTAAAAGTCCAAAACTACTCAAAAGTCATTGCTATCATCTAAACAGTTATAGTTTGGTTTCTTTGCATGAACTCAACCAACAACCACAACGTTCACTTAAATTGATCCAATCACCCTATTCTAAAGTGTTTTCAATTCCTTTAGAAAAATACACTTTGGACCGCATATGTAAAAACTCTGAAGGAGTGTTGTGTGTGGTGTTAGTTTGCAAGCGGAGTAAAATTGAAATAGACTTTTTAGTCGATTGCTGAAAAATAGAGAAGAAGCTTTAAACAAAGTGTAATAGTGAAATGACACTTTAACCAATAAAGTGACACTTTAACATGACAATTGAAGATTCATTATTTTATTAGAAAATATAGAAAAGTGTTAAATAAATTATTAAAGTAAAACGACACTTTAACAAGTGTATAATGACACTTTAATGAGACAATAAGATACTTATTATATTATTTAATTATTATAAGCATGTTGGACTACATAATTTTTTCTCCTTTCTTCCTATATTTATTTGTAATAACTTCACGTTGATTACATATATACCATGTCCAATATTCACAAGTTTAGAGAAGATAAATAAATATAAGACATCTTTACTCTCAATATTCATTCATAATAACTCATACTTGAAGGCTCCTGATCTGAGAAATCTTAGGAATATTTGTCAAGAATGCATTGTGATCAGTTCGAAGTTTACCAACACGTGCAAAAGTGAATACTAAATATGATTAAGAACATATATCAATATCATAAAATTAATATATCATTTAAAAAATAAATACGTTCACTGATTTAAATTTGTTACGATATATTTTTGTTATAAAATTACTCTTAATTTAGTACCCAGCCATTATGTGAAATCAAATCTTTTGTGTTTACTTATAATAGTATAATTTTTAACTAATATATTGACCTTCAAACTAACACATGCCTAAATCAAAAACACTTATTTATTTTTTTTCCATTCATGACTCATGATGATGGTAAACTAGTTTAATACAGAACCACTCATTCTAATATTAGTTTTGATCAAATACACTTAATTCTAAAGTTATTCTAAATTTAAATTTATTAATTCTAAAGTTATTCTAAATTTAAATTTATTAAAGAAAGTGCACCTAATTGTTACAAATTAACTATGGAGTTATTCCACCTGATATAATTACACTAATTGTTGTGAAGGGATATGCAATTAGGCATAATATGAGGAGGTTAACTCAATTTATCAAGTTGGAGTACATTAAAATAATATTGTGAGGCTTAAATAAAATTGGCGGAACATCGAGCGGAATTCGAGGGGTAGGCGGACAAAAAGGCATAGAAAATGAGATTAATGACTGGTGTTGTTGTTAAGCATTATTAACAGGTGTCACTCAAAGTTTTGTACTTTTCAATTAATTTATTATCATTCTTAAATCTTTACTATATTTTCATGTCAACAAAGTTGATGAAAACTGAAGCTGTATTAGTTGGAATAAGATAAGCTGTAAATTGCAATTGATGTATAGAATGATTACAATTTACACACACTCTCACCTAATGACCCAATTAATCAACAATATGCGCTTTGAATAACACGTCGTTGATAAAAGTGATCAATCGAGCCCAAACCAAACTTATCACTTTCTATGAAACTTGTAAGCTGCTGCAACACTCTTTCTTAAATCTTGTAATTAACAAATAAATGATGTGCTGGTGTTATTATTTTAATTTCACTTTTGTGTTTCTAAAACTTTACCAAAAATAAAAACATTTAAATGATACCTTTTGTGGAAATGATTCAACGCTACCCAACCACCCACTATATGGAGTGTGGAGTGGTCATATAGGAGGGCCAACATGATGGAGCTATGGAGCTTCATATTCCCTCTAGTTTCATCACTAGAGTGAGAACAGCTAGAGTTTAGCTCAACTCCGACAGGGGCGGAAACAAGGGAGTGCGGATGGGTGCAGCAACAAAATTTGAACGAACTTTTAATGTACAATATTATTAATTCTTTCTTATTTTATTGAATGATATAATTTAATATTTTAATAATGAATATACTTGTTAAATATATTCTATTTATCATTTTCAACTAATCTGTTATATTTAAATAGAGTATAAAATGATAAATAGAGTATATTTAACATACGAGTTCGATTAACCATACATTTTTCACCTAAAAAAATTACATGGTGCACCTTGAAATTCAATTTTTGGCTCCGCTCCTAAACTCCGGCGTTGTCAACGGAGCTGTTACAACTCAAATTAAAAGATTTAATTGACTGGTCGAGCAGTTATAATCTCCTTGCAGTATGGAGATTTACAAAATAAATAAATTTTATATTTTTTCTAAATTATTAAAAAATATAGTATTTCTTTTCATTTTCTTTAACATTTAGAATTTTTTGAAAATATAATATAAGTTTACGGTAAATGTATCATTTGTTAAATGTTTAAGTCGACATTAAGACTATGTTATCTTCAATTAAAAATTACTTGTGTTCTGTTCAGTTAAATTCAGTTTAGTTCAGTTAAATTCAGTTCGGCGTAATTATAATTTATATTTTATTTCAGTTCAATTCAATTTAATTCAATTTAGTTTAGTTCAGTAAATTTTAATTAAAAAGAAGAAAATTAAATGTGTGGGTAAAAATGAATCAGAATAAGTTATACCAATTTACAATTTCAAACAAATTCATATAGGTTTAGGAGAAAAAGAAAAGGTTGACTTCTTTTTGTAGACGTAATTGTTTCCGTAAAACATGTACATTAATTCATTTCAGAACCGGGGGTTGTTAGTTGTAAAATAGACTTATTCTAACGAGTTGTTAATGTAATAAATTCTAAAATTTAAATTAATGAAATGTGACGAATTGAGATGTGATATTATCAAATTTGTTATATTGATACTAACAGGTGGACGGCGGAACCATAATTCAAATTTTAATGGGACAAAATTAATGAGGTTTCTTCAGAAATTTTAAGGTAGAATTTAAAATTAATAAAAATATTACATACAAAAATAACGAGCACCTCCTCATGCTGAGAAATTCGTATTCTCTTCATGTTAGCAAACTTCATACATTTGACATTTTTAGTCGTCCCACCGAACTCCATACATTATTAACAAAGTAAGTTACTCCGTCATTAATAAATAATAAAAAATTTCAGCTTTACATAAAAATTACAAATTTTATTACTAAAAGTATATATATTTTTATATTATTTTTTATTATTATTTTAATTATTCACATAAAATTACGTATCAATTATAACGTCGGAAGCACCAGAATTCATACGGAGCCTTTGAAACAAGTTGAGTATATGTCTTTACACGCGTCATATACGCACTTCTAGGGAAGTCTTACGCGAGTTGAACTCAACGTTCTTCATTTTAAAGTCTAAGCATAACTCAGAAAATGAAAAAAAATTGTCAAAGAATGACTATTTATAAGCCCGCGAAAAAGTCAAAGTATGATTATGTATAAGTCAAGTAACACCCATGATAAAATTCGTCATGGAAGAACAACTTTGCATCTACATACATGTATATCTCAAGTAGCCAACTCATGAGCATCTTTATAGTCTGTATATTGACTTACATATGAACTATAGAACAGTAATGTAAAGATACATGAAGAAATGCAGATGAGTGAAACAGAAATGAAGAAGAAGCAGCTGAAATAAAGAAGCACGCAGCTCAAATAAAGAAGAAGCAGAAAACGCTCAACTATTACGTTTTATGTATTAGTTAATGAACGATTTGTACCTTATGTAAAGTGTGGTACAATAATTAGTTACTAAAGACAATTAGTTAGGCTGTTAGTTAGGCTTTATAAAAAGTTACAGACTCAATTCTTCAGCTCATCAATTCACTATAATTCATTCAATATGTATCAATTCTGAGTTTTCCTTTCAGATTCTGGAAGTTTACATGGTATTAGAAGTCAGCGGTTCCGATTACGATGTGTTCTTTGAGAAATTAATTTATGTTGCAATCGTTGTTGATTCTCTGTTATTTTCTTCTTTCATCGATCGTCCATGGCGGATAATGGTTCGATGAATGGTGTTTCTGGTGAACGTCAACATGTTCATCAATTGGAGGTTGGAATTGATTTGTCATCTTCTCCGTCTGCAATCGTCAGATCAGCCTGGCATTGCGATTGTTCTTGAGCAGTTGGATGAGGTGGATTATCAGTCGTGGAGTCAGCAAATCTTGATGACTTTGGATGTCAAGAACAAGACATGTTTTGTTGATGGTACGATTTTTGTACCTGATATGAATGTTACTCCATTGTTGTATGCTGCTTGGAAAAGAGCTAATGATTTAGTGCGTATTTGGATTCTTAATTCATGTTCTCAAGATATACGTTCTTCACATTTGCGTACTACTTCTGCTAAAGATTTGTGGATAGAATTGCAGACTAGATTCACTCGTAGTGTTGGTCCTCGAGTGTTTCATTTACAGAAATCTTTGAGTTCTATTCGTCAAGGTGCAAATACTATATCTGTGTATTATGGTCAATTTAAGAAGCTTTGGGATGAGTTTGTAGCGTTAAGACCAGTTAGTACATGTACTTGTGGTGGTAGTGAAGCAGTTATTGCTACTCAACATGAAGATGGGGTAGTAAAATTTCTTGTAGGATTACATGATTCTTATGCTAATATTCGTAGTCAAATTCTGATGCAAGTTGTTATACCAACTTTGGTGAAGATCTATTCTATATTGCTACAAGAAGAAGGACAAAGAGGTCTTAGTTCATATGATAATGTGCAGTCAAGTCAAGATTATATGGCTATGATGAGTAGGCAAACTAGTGAAGTGCCTGAGAATGTTGCTTATATGGTGAAGAATACTTATTTCAGGGGTCAAAACAAGGATAAAGATAAGCTTAAGTGTTCTCATTATGGTGCTAGTGGGCATACTATGTATACTTGTTATCAGATAATAGGATATCCACCTGGTTGGCAGAGAAACAAGGATAATGGCAAGAGGTTCGTTAGTCAGCAGCAACATGGAAATCATCATGCTCATGCTGCAGTTGTTGATGAAGCTAGTTGTTCTCAGATGGTTTCTGATGATATAACACCTGATTTGTATAATCAGTTTACGGAGTTTGCTAAGTTTCAGGCACAACAACAAATGATAACACAATAGCAACACCCTTCTAGTCCTGTTCATCCTGTTCATAAGGTGGCAGTTGCAGTTTCTGAAGTTCCCTCAACTTCAGGCACATGTATCACAAAGTATGCATTGTCTTCTAGTGTCTTAGCATGTCAAAATGATATATGGATACTTGATACGGGAGCTACAGACCATATGATTTGTGATTGTAGTTATTATACTGGTAATGTTGTTGATGTTGATATAAACATAAATCTTCCTACAGGTGATAATATCACTGCAGTTAAGAGTGGTGAAGTTAAAATTTCAGACAATTTAACTTTGCATAATGTTCTTTTTGCACCTAGATTCACATTTAATCTAGTGTATGTGCCTCACTTAACTCACTTTGAGAATTTGAGTTGTCATTTTTATAAGAATCATTGTCACTTGCATGACATAACAACAAGAAAGGTGATTGGTTTTAATTAGTGCTTTTACTGATGGCTTATACCATTTATCAAGGACTATTATCAAGATCCCACACATTCAATCTGCTGTCAATTATGTCAAATGTAATAAACAAGATGTTTTCAAATTGTGGCATATGAGATTAGGACATTCATCTGTATCTAGTCTTGTAGATATACCTGAATATTCAGTCAAACAATGTAACACATAATCTGTTTGTGACATTTGTCATTTCTGTAAACAGAAGAAGCTCAGTTTTAATGAGAACAGAAAATTTTCTACAAATATTTTTGATTTGATTCATGTTGATATTTGGGGGCCATTTCATACTCCTTATTCTAGTAAAAGGTTTTTCTTAACCATTGTTGATGACTATTCTAGGTGCACATGGGTCTATCTCATGACATACAAATCAGAAGTTAAAAATCATATGGATCATTTTTATGTTAACTCAATTTGACAGAAAAATTAAATGTGTGAGATCATATAATGGACCTGAATTTAATCTGACCAGTTTCTATGCTTCTTTGGGTATTATTCATCAGAGATCTTGTGTTGAGACACCTCAACAAAATGGCAGAGCTGAGAGAAAACATCAACATCTTTTACAAGTTGCCAGAGCTCTCTTGTTTCAGTCACATTTGCCTCTCAAGTTTTGGTCCGAGTATGTTCTTACAGCTTGTTATATTATCAATAGATTGCCTACTAAGAGTCCTTATGAAGTTTTATGTAACATCAAACCTCACTACAATGTCTTCAGGGTGTTTGGTAGCTTATGTTTTGCTTCTACATTACAAGTTAACAGGTCCAAGTTTGATGCAAAAGCTATCAAGTGTTTATTTGGTATCCATTGGGATACAAAGGGTATAAGTTGTTAAATTTAGACACTAAAGAGGTGTTTATATCTAGACATGTTCAGTATATTAAGCATGAATTTCCATTTCAGGGTATTTCTTATGATAAAGATGGCTTTACACCCATTTTTACTCTATCTGTTCATGATATTATTGATAATAATGATAACTGTTCACAGTCTGATGCTCAGGGCAATGAGGAAGTTAGTGCAGTCTCAGAAGGATCTCATGTTCATTACATGGATAATGCTGAGATTGAAGAAATAAGTACATTACAAGAAAATACAAGTAATATCAATGACATTGTAGGTTTGTCAGATGGTAATAACTCCAGCAAACTGAAAATCTGAGGAGGTCTACTAGAGCAAAACATGTGTCTTCTCATTTAAAGTTATATGATTATCAGTTGACACCATCTATTGATCATACAAGAACAAGTAATGCAGCTACAACAAAGTCAATGGTCAGGTATCCCATTAGTGATTTTATTTCAACTGATAGATTGTCACCTGATTATTTTTGTTTTACTGCTGCTATTACTAATATAACTGAGCCTAAAACCTATAAACAAGCCTCTCAGCATCCTGAATGGATTCAAGCAATGAACTCTGAACTTGATGTTTTAGAAAGAACTAAAACATGGGAGTTAGTTGACCTACTTGCAAATAAACATTGTATTGGATCTAAATGGGTATACAAAGTTAAATTTCATGCAGATGACACCATTGAAAGATATACAGCTAGACTTGTGGCCAAGGATTATACACAAGAGAATGGACTGGACTATTTTGAGACTTTCTCTCCAGTAGTTAAACTCACAACTGTTAGATGTATTTTAGCTATTGCTGCAGTAAAATGATGGCACTTACATCAACTGGATGTTAATACAACTTTCTTACATGGTGACCTTGATGAGGAAGTTTACATGACTCCGCCACTTGGTTACAACAAGGCTGGAAGTAAAGTGTGTAAACTTGTAAAGAGTCTGTATGGATTAAAGCAAGCTAGAGGGCAATGATATTTCAAATTACAAACTTCTCTTATTGAGAATGGTTATAAACAATCTTCTGCAGATAGTTCATTGTTTATTAAATCTTTTACAGCTCTTTTAGTCTATGTAGATGATGTAATCTTAGCAGGTGATGATCTAGATGAAATACAGTTAGTAAAGGCGTTTCTTCATCAGAAATTTACTATCAAAGACTTGGGAGAACTGAAGTATATGCTGGGGATTGAAGTTGCTAAAAATGAAAGAGGAATTTTCATTTGTCAGAGGAAGTACACTCTTGATCTTCTCAAGTACACTGACTATTTAGCATCTAAAATGTTCCACTTGATGCTAAAACAAGACTTATCAAAGATGAAAATGACCTTCTACCAAATCCTCAACCTTACAGAAGACTTGTAGGCAGGATGATTTATCTAACAATAACTAGGCCTGATTTATCTTTTGCTTTGCAGAGTTTAAGTCTGTTCATGAATTGTCCAACACACAAACATATGGAAGCTGCACATCATGTTTTGAGATATCTAAAACAGTCACCACAGGGAATTTTTTACTCTAAACAAAGTTCACTACATTTGAAAGGTTTCACTGATAGTGATTGGGCGGCATGTCAAGACACAAGGTTTAGTATTTCATGTTATACTATGTTTTTGGGAGATTCTTTAATCTCTTGGAAGTCCAAGAAACAAACCACTATCAACAGATCAAGTATAGAGGCAGAGTACAGAACAGCAGCTTCAGCAACATGTGAAATTCAATGATTAAAGTATCTTCTTCAGGACTTATGCATATCTCATACACAGACTGATGTATTTTACACTGATAGTATGTATGCGTATCACTTAGCTCACAACCATGTTCAACATCAGAGAACAAAACACATAGAGATTAATTGTCATGTCATCAAAAATAAAATTGTGGATGGAACTATCAAGCTAGTTCATATCTCATTAAAGATCAACTTGCAGACATTTTGACAAAACCTCATTCTATTCAATTGTTCAAGCATTTCCACTTTAAGCTGAAATTGGTGAATATCCACTCTCACCTTAAGGGAGTAAAGATACATGAAGAAATGCAGATGAAATGAAACAAAAATGAAGAAGAAGAAGAAACTGAAATAAAGAAGCACACAGCTCAAATAAAGAAGAAGCGGAAGTACGTTTTCTGTATTAGTAAATGACGATTGGTACCTTATGCTTAAAGTGTGGTACATCAATTAGTTATTAAAGACAGTTAGTTAGGCTTTATAAACAGCTACGGACTCAATTCTTCAGCTCATCAAATTCACTGTAAATTCATTCAATTTAAATCAATTCTGAGTTTTCCTTCCACATTCTGGAAGTTTACAAGTAACACAAATTATTTGAACTGATAGCCTTGGCTATGGTGTATAATTGTATATATTGTGAGTAACTCTCTTCTCCAATAAATGGGTCTTCACATCTGTGTTTTACCCTTGAAAGGGTCCTTCTAAACGAATGTAGTCGTACATAACTTCATGAAACGGTCCGTTTGCTTGTGACTGTGTTAAATGTATTCTGTTCTTTCCGATTCTCAGATGTTTGCCTGGCACAGCAATGCTGTACAAGCGGTACAACCCACTTATGCCATGTCTTGCAACAGCGTTGTCCTTGCCTATTTGCCCGGTTCTAAGAAGTGGATGCGATTTTGGACCATTCAGACGAACCTGAACAAAATAGAAATGTTTTTATCACCAAAACGAACTGTGATAAAGTGATTGAAACTGATACCTGATAAGCTAGCCGATTCTAATTGAGTGTTTAGAGTAAAACATGCTGATGATTTAATGTTACCTGTAAGTCAGCACCATTAGCTGATGCCAGGGCCAGCTGCAGAGTATAGTTTCCGTTGCTGCTCACATTTTTACAATCGAAAACAATTTTCCATGTAGTAGCTTCATATGTATTATTAGCTGTTTTCCTGAAAATCAATAAATTGCAGTAACATTTAGGAACACAATTTCTTTTTCCAGGAAATGTGTATAGCTACTGTGTAAGGAGATTTTCATGGTTTTTATATATGTATACCTGGTAACATGTGCAAAAAACCAATCTGTCTTATAATCACTTTTGCCAACGGTGAATACGAGATCACGTTTTGGGTACAAATCCTGGTAACGCTTCCAAAGTCCATATTGCCTGAACCTATACAAGCAGACGGACAGATGTAGACAGAAAACAGAAGTTATAATACCGAAAAGAGGACCCTGTCAGGTCAGGTGTGTATAGAGTTAAAGAGAGAATTAGATGCAGTACTTATCAGTCGGAGTTTGGTATTGATGCATCTTATACATTGGGTCTGGTTCCGGTACGAAAAACTCTGCAGCAGTTCGATCAGGAACTCCTATCTCCCATAGAGTCGAACCTGTTCTTGGTGGCTTGAAGACTACATCATTTACCTTAACTGCAGATCCTGCACGTCCAAAACATGTACTCTATCAACTTTAAATTTTGCACGGAGCTAGGATTTTATAGTTTTAGTACTACGAGTGCCAAAAACTTTACCTGGTTCAATGGTGATAGGAGTTGGGTGTATGTAATGTCCAATTCTTCCAGGAACCGATGCAAATAGGCTGTAAGTTCCAGGCAACACATTTCGTATGATGAAATTCCCTTGATTGTCTGTTTGCGTCCAAAATTGGTAACTCTGATCAATCACCAAATTGTCAAATAAACGTTAGGGATAATGATAATATAGCTCGAATATCATCAGACGGTAAATGCAGCAACCAGTTATGTTTAGAAAACAAAAGTAGCTAGTAATTCAATTTTGAACCTTAGTCTCAGTTTGCCATGTTCCATCTGGTCCTGGTTTAGCCAATCCTATATGTGCTGGTGCTGCCGCCCTAGCTTCTGCATCGATCAACCTGATAATCCAATCGCAGCATTTAAGTTCATCATTTTCGGAAATCAGTAGTATCAAAACTATGAAGTTAATTGAAAGAAAAAACTTACGGCTCGTGAATGAGTAATTGACCGCTTACAGCACCCCTTTGGTTGGATTTAAGAAAATCTGTTGAAAGTGGGAAATTGTATGGCCAACTTGCCACCTCCTTCTCTGCCTGATTAATAAGATTCGAACAAATTTGTTTATAGGATTATGCTAGAATTACAAAAATCAGCTCTTAATAACAGAAAGGCTAAACCATTAGTCGAATGAAACAGCTATTTTTATCAGTAAAAGTCAATAGATAGATTTACCCTTTGCTTGGCGTCGTCCCAAAGTATTGAAGGTTTAGCCCTGGCGGAAGCATCAGAGTTGACATAAACAAAAATAGGACCAAAAACCTTCTTCCAGTCCTCTCCACTGTCAAATCTGAGCGATAGATCATCACCAGCGTAATGGGAGCTATGAAATACCTTTCCAATGCACACGAACAATTAGTGAAGTTCCATTTCAAGCTTTTCTAGCTAATACAAGTACCATCAAGAAACCATTCTTGTACTTCAATCATATGAACTGTATAGGTTGAAAATACTTACAGAAAGTGTAGTAGGACCAGTATGAGAAGTAAGATCTTGTTTAAGTGGTCCTCCTGAACGAAACTCATTGCTGGGCGTTACCATCCAGAAACCTACTGGCGTTTTATCATTGCTTACCCAACCATGAACCCTACTGTCTTTGTTGTCACATGTGTACAAGTATTTGTCATCCACCTAAACAATTCAACCAGTAAAGATCAGGTCTAGCTCACTTGATAAGGTTTCAACTAGTATGAGGCAGATCAAAGAAAATAATTGTTCTCTGAGCCTTCACAGTCATCTCGGATCCAGTAGTATCATACGAAATATCTAAGAAGAAAAATTACCTCCCCTTTGAGTTGGGGATCAGATGGATTGGTGAGTTGAACAGCTTCTTTGTAATCAAGAACTTGTCCGTGTGCACGGTCCTGAGGCGTTGGCATGGTCCTTTGCCTCTCGTCTGACATAGCCATGTAGTGGAACCTACATATGCATAAAAATTGAATTTACACTTGTACATTATGACTCTGTCTCTGTTAAGAAATCTAGCTGATATCGTATTTGAAGTCTCATCACGATAAACTAGCTGATTAAGTGCACCGGAAAAGAATTTGAAAAGAGGAGGAGGCACATTACTTGTTTTCCTGAAGCTTGAAGGCAAGTCTTACTATCCCAATTCCAAATGCAGGCCACCCTTTTAAACGCTCAAGCACAGTGTATGAATAAAAACCAGGCGAATCACGCAGCATTAAGTATCTGCATTTTGAACAAACTATTCCTTCAGCACCTGTATACATATGCAATATGGTACAAAATATACAGTCTAATGAAAAATCTCTGTTCCTCACCTTTTATCAATGTTTAAAGGAACTCTTTGACTACCAACAGCCCATGTACTGGTAAACGCGATCTCTGTGTAATTTTTATTTTTTACTATGACCTTATAGCTTGTTCCTGACAACCTGCACAATATGACCATACGATTGAAGAACCACTTGATAAATGTGAATCCCAAAATGAATCAGATGCATTACAAATAACCAAAGTAAATTATTACTGGTATTACAGTGTACCTCTCAAATTTACCCTTATGTCGCCCTCGTTCATCAGACTCCTCCAAATCGACATCCCAGTATGCATCGCTCTCAAATGTATCATAGGTCTCCAATCCTTCGTTAAAACTGTTCCAGACAACAGTCCAGTACCTGTCATCTTGGCAGAGTCTATTAATGCTTTGCTCACCAACTGATGTTGTTCCGAAAAGATATGAAGACAGTCACTTAATCACATTTGAACACACTGCGTGTCCAAGTCTAACAATTCAAGAAAAGAACAACGTGACGATATATACCCTCTGCCTTCTTTCGGATTCTGCGTTTCCAGTAAATTTTCACTGCCTCTGTAAGATACATCGGTTATATCACCGTCTGGAGTTGACAAAGTGACGCTAACAATCCCATTTGACATCACAATCTGCGGATTAACAGAAGTTGTTTCCGAAAAAAAAAAGAGATGATCGTCAGCTTTAAATGTCGTGTGTAAATTCGAATAATATACGAAATGCACTTACATGATCAGCATTCTCATGCTGAAACAATTGAACTCCAGAAAGTGGAAAATCATCAAACTGATTATCTCTGCAAGTCGAACAGCACAGCCATTGAAATTCATAGTCCAATTTACTCTATACATAAATTTGCAGACGTATTCATATTGATATTGGTAGAAAACGTCAAGATTTTTGTAACAATTCATTTATGGCTTCATATAACTTTAACGTATTAGAAAGTTTATAGTGACTCAATCAAAGACTTTTATAAATTTTAGTTTCAAATGTTCAATCATCACAAGCTCAGAGTGTTACAGAACGTTAATTTTCAAAGGTACAAAAATGACTTTCTAATTTTTATTACCCGAAAAAAAAAAAACAGAATGTTATCTAATTAAAGCTATTAAAATCTTAATTACTTTTGGGACTGTAGTGTGGAAATTCGAAATAAATAAAACTGGAAAAACAGAATTTAGATTGTTTTACTAAAAAAAGAAAGAAAGAAAGAATAAAGAAGGTTGATATTTTGTTTAAAAGAATTATACACCTAAAGATTTTGTGTTAATCAAATCAGGATCCGGTGTAAATATTTTGTACCATACAATTTCTTAGTGAAATGATGAATAAATTAACGTAAACTTTCTCTTGAAAAATTTCTGTTGCGCCAACTCTGCTCTTCTAACTTGAGAACAAAACCTTAAAGCTAATGAGACAGAAGAGTGAAAGTGATAAATCACCAACACGGTGAGCCAGTCTACGTCCACACGAATGATAGCGGTTGCGAGTTCAAAATGAACGTATATGAAAGAATGAACACTGTGTCTGGGATTTCTTACCTTGGACGAGTTGAGTGGACGAACAAAAGTGATGAGAATAGTTGCACCAAACAAATGATCATCAATACTATCCATCTAGGACAAAATTCTTGACGCGACATTGATTTTATTTTATTCATACATGTAAACTCTTGTTTTTTTCTTCCTCTCTATTTGTACTTGTAAACAGTAGTTTTAATTTTACCAGGAAATTTTTTAAAGGCAATCTCAATTTATAAATATATACTGGTCAAGGTAAGAAGTCAAGTCAATGTGTGTCACATATGGTATTTACATAAATACACTCAGATTGTATTAGATAAATTTACTGATTTATATATGACCATGCGTGATATTTTGGGAATTATGATTTTCAATTTTGGTACCAACATTAAAGGAGAGAGTCCTGGTATATGTCACGTATGGGAATGATATTAAGGATTATATATGTAAAAATGTCAATGTACTCATCATGTAACTTTATGACCATAGAATTAATATATACCATTTTTCTACAAATTACTACTTTTTTTTTTTATAGAGTATTACAATTACACAATTAGACATGCTTAAATTGATCATTAATATATTAAAGAGATTCGTCGTTCTCGACCTGCTTCACCTTAATTGTTATTTAAATAAGGAAAGGTTCTGTCTTATTCCGAGTTCGCTAGACTTAAATCATCATTCTCTATACAGAGAGTAAAATCACCCATATCGGAGAATCGAATTCGTGACCCCTTGACTACGGGTGTCTCAACTCACCACTTGGCTACAAACGCTTTGACCTCTACGAATTACTTTACTCAATTAATATTGAACTTTATTTTTTGTTACAAATTAAAATTCTTTATGATTATTATAATTTAATATTTTTTATTTTATTATAAAATTTTGTATCTTCTTTATCTTTATTATTCTAAAAGAGAACTAACTCAAAAGTATGTAGTTGTCATATCAATCAATTTAATTTTAACTAATTAAATTAATTTTATTTCTAAATTTTTCATTTTAAAATAAAAACAAAATTAATATTTTTATTAATAAATCATTACAACATATTATAAGTAAATTTAACTAGATCAACGGGCAGTGGTTTATGGCTAAGGTCTACACAAGTTCAAAGAGAGTAAGTGACGGGATTAAGGCCATCATGGTGACGGTTCTCGATGGAGCGTCGCGCACTTTTTATGCAATGATGATGCATCGTCGACACGTTATGAAATTTTTTATTTTTTTTTATATTTTTATTTATATATTATTCATATTATAAGAGTACTTGGATATTAATGAATAAAATTGTGTATTTTAAATCGTTTTATAATTTATTAGGTTCAAAAGTAAGAAAAAATATTTTTTAAAAAATATATTTAACATATTATAATAGTGTTTAGAAGTCGAAATTATTAAAATGATATCTTTAGAGTTTGTTTTACAATTTTAAATTTAATTAAGAGTGAACATGATTCTGAGATGGAATGATTTAAAAATAGTCAAGAGTAGTCTACAATTATAAATATCGAAGAGACGAATCCGTTAACAATTTTTATTTATTTTATACATTTTTATTTATCAAGTTATTTGCGTTTGAGAAAACATAAACAACAATTAAAAAATGGAAATGGGTTGTCCATGCCTATACGCTAACGACGTGTCATTGGATATGGTCTAAAGAAGGGAGAGAGTATATAACTAGATTTCAAAATAGTAAAACTCTAAAATACAAATGACATACCATCACATTTTAAGTACACATAACAAGAGGAAATTAAACATCCATAATGCAGATTAAAGAAGCTTGGTAGGGATATTCGAGATTGGTTCTTCATCAATCACCAGGTATAATCCGTGTAATTAACTAATAAGCCAAAAGCAGTTTAGTTAACTACTAGACACCAAGATAAATCCGAAACCTCAAAACCAAAGAATTAAACTTTACTTAGCCATCATCGCTAAAGTTCTAGGAACAAATGTCCATGGCTAATTAGTCACCATTCGTCAGAATCATTAACAAAGCTCCAAATTAGTGGACAATCTTCTTATGTTAATCTCTTTTCTCATCATATCTTTCAAGCAAATCTCCTAGTAATTTATTTTGCAGATCAGATACAGTGGTAGTGGATAGAGCTAGAAATGGAGACTAAGCGTGAAAAAGTTTATGTCGCAATTGGACCCGAACTTCTTGATGGTTTCTCAACCTTGCAGTGGACATTCAGAAGATGGTCTTGCCATGAAATCAGCAGCATAGTCATACTTTACGCACCGGACAACATGTCCGGAGATTACGTCTACACCCCGCGTAAGCATGCCAGGAATCGAAGCTAGTTTGATCTGTTCGATGATTGTATTTATTCGATTAATGATTGATGTTTCCGGATGCAGTTGGAAAACTTCCTGTGAGTTCGGTGAGTGAGGAGAAGCTAAAAGCTCTTGAGAAGTTTGAGGAAGCTAAGAAAGACAAGATCCTCTCCCTGTACATGAACTTTTGCTGCAAGGTACTTGCCAACTGTTGGAGAATTAATATAAATCGATTAATTTCACACTTAGTGCAATAGGGCATGTAGTAGAGATGGAACTTATTGAGTTGTGAATCCTGATGTTTCTTCACAGGTTAAAGTAGAGTACAGGAAAATGGAGAAAACCGACCAACCTTTGCACAGCCGAATTGTTGAGATGATATCAACTCTGAAGATAACAAGATTAGTCATGTCCTTAGCTTTCATGAAGACCTCATCAGGGTATCTTATTATATGAACATTTTGGTTTGGAATTCCTCATAACATGCAGTACATTATATTTAATTAAGCCTTGTACGCAGGAAATCAAGACCTGCGATTAGTGGATCATATTATGTTGTTCGTCAGAAGCCAGATTTCTGCCAGTTGTTTGTGATATCTGGAGGAAGACTTGTTTTCTTGAGGGAGGATAAGGATGAAGGGATCATAGAAGATGATAAAGGATTCATGGTAGCTCGGTTTAAAGAGAGAAATCGTAGTATAAGGAATTGGCTAGGAAGGATGTTTGTAGAGGATGCAGGGTGTAGTTCTCCTGATTCTCCTTCTTCATCTAGAATCAATAGCCTTAATAATCAATGGGAAAGATATAGTGCAGAGATCCAACAATATGTGAACCAAATGTTGTCTTTGCATGCTCAAGAGGAAGGTCAAATTAGTGTGAACAATTGTTCTGAACTAAACATGCCAGAAAACAAAGTAAGAGTAGTTTATGTTTCTTGTTTCCCTTTCCTTTCTGCCTTCTACAAAACAACTCGTAACTTCTTATTTGTGAAAAACATGATGCGTAGGATGCACATGAAAGAATACGGATTCTGAAACGAAGAATACAGGATGCTCAAGATGCAGTCCAGTTGAACCGAAACGAAGCCAATGCTGCTGGAGAAAGAAGTGAAAAGGCTCAATGGATCATTAACATATGCAACAATCGGGTAACAATAATGATCTTACTGAGTTCCTGTAGTACTTGCACTCCAGTTCTATATTTAGAAATTGATTTCTGGTATCCTCTTGTCAAGGCTGAGGAACTTGAAGCTTGCATAAACGAAGAGGTGATGAAACATGTGGATCTAAAGCAGCAATTAGGCCAAAGAAGACATGAGCTACATGAACTTGAGATTGAAGTAAACAAAAGCAGAAGCAAGCTGAATTCAATTACACAACTCCAGAAAGAAATCTCAGACAAACTCCAACTGTCCACTTGTGCCAAATCACAAGCCGAGATCCAGTTAGAGAATGCAGTGAAAACACAGGCTGATATGGTCCAAGATATTGAGAAGCTTCGGAATCAAAGAGATGTTCTACAACGTCGAACTGAGTTCTGCCATGAGAAGGATGCCATAGAAGCTGAATCGAAGTTGACTGAGTTGGGTTTTGGGTTTAGGGAGTTCAGTGCTGCACAAGTTCGAGCAGCCACCGACGACTTCTCTCCAAGACACAGGTTGAAATCTGGTAGTAACTGGACTAATGTATACAGAGGTCAAATCAGTCACATGACGGTAGCAATTAAAATGCATGATCCGTTCAATGCACAGTGCCATGAAGCCTTTGATGTTAAGGTGAAATTTGTTAGCCAAGCACGACACCCTAATCTGCTTCCAGTGATTGGATTCTGCTCCGAGATCAACTGCATCGTATACGAATTCATGCACAATGGCAGCCTACAAGATGTGTTATTATCAACAGAAGGAAGCAGTACGAGGACAAGGCAATCTTTAAGCTGGCACAATAGGATGCGCATAGCAGCTGAAATCTGCTCAGCTTTAGGCTTCCTTCATAAGGCCAAGCCGAAGCCGATAATTCACGGAAACTTGAGCCTTTTGAAAATTCTCCTTGACCGTAACAATGTGGCAAAACTCAATGGCCTAAATTCTCCTTGGTTATCTGATGATGAATCATATGATGTCAGATTGGATATCTGTACATTCGGGAACTTTTTGGTGCAGCTTCTAACAGGCAAGAACTGGGATCTAGACATGGATTCTGATACAGTTATGGGACGATTAGACCAATCAGCAGGCAAATGGCCTCTGGATTTGGCCATGGAACTTTGCAGCATCGCACTGCGCTGTTTGTCATGCAAAAATGAGGAGGAGCCTGTTAATGACATGCCAATGAAGGATATCAATGATTTGAAGGAAAAAGCAGACCAGTTGATTCTCAACACTACATCAGTTAATTGTTGTGAGATAATTGTGCAGGACTTCAACAGTGCTCCTGGTGCTTTCATCTGTCCCATCTATCAGGTTAATTACCATAGAAGTTCTTACCATATCATTTACATTCTTCATATGTAGGTAGTTAAATTATCTGTTGCTGGTGCAGGATGTCATGCTGGATCCTCACGTAGCAGCAGATGGATTTTCGTACGAATTGGAAGCCATTAGTGCATGGCTGCGGACAGGACGTGATACATCACCCATGACTAACTTAAGGCTGAGCCACAAGTTCCTCACCCCGAACCACACGTTGCGTTCCCTCATCCAGGACTGGCAAAATAAATCATCAGCTGTCCTGCCAAACTGAACAAAGAAGATGATACTACTTCAATGTGCTTAATGTATAACAAAATTTATATTCTTTTTAAACAGAAACATATTAGAAAGTAAACTACTAACTAGTACCTTATTGCCTCTTTAGTAGTTTTGTGGGATTAATTGTTTTATAGGTTCAACTCCAATCACTAATATTATGGATCTGATACATAACTTGATGAACTATGACCACAATTGAACAACTGTAACTTGGGAGAACAAACAGTCTCCTGCTTCAACAAATTACAAGCATCCAAGAGTATATACAATCAAGCAAATTCTGCTTTGAGAACAAGAAAAGGGAAGGAACAAATTTCTACTCTAACGACTATAAGAGTGTCTTTCAATAGTTATTAGTTGACACAGGTACTCCAGATCTCATAACTTGGAACCTTTTGTTGGGATGCATACAAGAAAATATAGAGTTCTTCTTGTTCTTCGGTTTTGTTCCAAAGATAAATGATCTTAAAGGTACTTTCGACTGGCTCTTGGAATCTGACTGATCACTGGAAATACCGAACTCATCATTCAACTTTCTCAGTGTCTTCTCTATTTCCAGCTGAAGTATGCTTACATGGTCTAAACCTGCATTCAGTTCTTCTCTAACCTTATTATTCTCCTGTTTCATGTTCAAGATTTCTCCTTGGAACTTGGCTGCTTGATGACTACTAAATTGGATTTCGTCCTCCTCAACGCCTTCCTTTAAGGCTTTTGTGATTTCCTCTTGAATACTGCACAGCGATGCAAACCGGCCCTTAAGCTCGTCTTTTAAGGACACACTTCGCTCCAACCACACGGTCAGTTCTGTTTGTATCTCACGTAAGTGCTTGAAAATGGGCCGCGCCTCTGACTTTATTCCACCAGTGACACTACCTTCCTGTTTCTTTTTCGCTTTGAGTTTGGTTATTTCATGCTGTAGATCCTGTACTTGGGTCCTGAATTTCTGGATTTTATGGAATGAAGTGCTAAATCTTAACCAGAAGTCTAAGTTTTCATCCAGTATCGCATCAATTTCCATCCGAAGCTTCTCTTCAACAATAGACACCAATGCAGTAGTGTTGTTATTCACCAAATATGAATTTATTTCATCTTCTTTATCTGCAGTTGGCATATCAAAAGTTTCATTCATTTCCAAATCATCGTCAACGACTCCATCATCTCCCTTGTCTCGTTTTGAGTTCAGCTTCTCGCGAAGGCGTTGTATCATTTCGTCCTTCTTCAGAATGGCCTTCTTTTGCTCACTCAACTGTAACGTTATGTCAAATTGGCTATCCCTATCTTTCTTCTCCATGTCGCTGAGTTTCTTCTTGACATCCTTAAAATTCCTTAGAATTTCTGTATATTCTTTGAGCAGAATCTTCTCCCGATCGTCCTCACCAGTCAATAGCATCTGCTGCCAGTTTAACTCTTCTTCCTTACCCTTGTCTCCTTGTACATCAGGAGTAACCGGATCCTTCAAATCATCCAAAAACTTGACCACCTTTTTTACTGCTTTTTCAGGTTCTCCGTTTTCCTCAGGTACAGATAGTTCAGAGCTTTCTACAGTCACGGCCACTTCTTTGAAAACATTCACAACCACTTCTCTTGCATCCTCTTTTTCTTTTGTATTCAGAGAACTAGAATCGCTGTCTGCACCTGGAGGCAAATAGTTTGGGGATTCGAGAAAATCATCCTGGAACTTGCCTTCGGAGGAGGACGTAGTGCCATCCGAATAGCTATCTTCTGGTTCTTCATCTGGCTTTACGCTACCAAGTTTTTCAGTAAGGTGGTTGAGACTGGAACTTGCTCCAGCGAAGTCCGCTTGAAGACTAATATTTTGGCTTTCCGCATTCTTGTTTAATTCTTGGATCTTGGCAAGCTTTTCCTCCATTTCTTTAATCCTGGCGCTCAATGTTTGACTGTCCCCGATCAAAGACTCCTTTTCATTTTCCAGATTCTGTATCTGTGTATGGAGTTCATCCGATTCTGTTGTTAATGTGTTGATGAGAACAGTCTGAGTCGACATGGCACTTTCTAAACCTATCACCGTCGTAACCATCTCATCAATTTTCTCTGCCAGCTCTGTCACTGTAAGAGGTCCACTGAAGCCCGGATCACATTTTACTTCTGATATAGACTGACTCCCTAAGCTTTCTGATTCATTTACATTGGCAGTTTCGTCAGGTCGAATTGTGTTTTCTTCATCCAATTGGTCGGGTAAAAATTTACTCTTGAGAGACTTGAGACGCTGGCATGCAGCTTCGATCTTCTTATATTCTTCTTTTGATTCTATAGTTGAACTTTGTTGTTTTGCCTGCAACAATGGGAACAAGTTAGATAGTGTCGTTTCCATAATATATGACGTGCAAACGAGAGAAAAACTGAGAACCTTCTGAGTTCATAATAATCTGAAACCATTCTAATGAATGACTATGACTGTTTCATAGTAGTAAATCAACCTAAGAATGTATTTGACAGACAAGATTTTAACACATACCTGCAACTGAGCTAAGGTCTCTTGGCATGCCTTAAGAGCTGCTTCTGCCATTAGTTTCCGAGCCACATCGTCCTCAATGACAGAGTCCACATTAAACTCATCTCGCAATGTGCATACCTTCTGTTGCATCTCTGTGATCTGGTTCTCAATTTGCCAGTACTTCGCAACCCCACTCTCATACGAGCTCTTGACATACTCTTTAGCCGTTTGCATAGCAAGAATATCCTTCTGAAGCTTGTCAATCTCTTTAACTGCTGCATCCTTGGTCAAACCGGATTTCTGGACAACTTTGTTATGATTCTCCTCTGCTTTCTTGGCTTTCACTTGTTTTGAAGCCGTGGTAAGAAGTTTCTTTAAATCCTTAGTCGGAGCCTTGGGAACTTTCGGAATGTTCCCTGCATTCGCAGGGGGTACATTTTTAGGAAATTTAGGCCTAGGGGTCTCATCGTCATCATCATCATCTTCAATAAACGGAACCTGTTCTGGACATATACTAGCGATTGTAATGTTGGCATTCTGCAATTCTTTGGATAAGTGATCATAGCGGTCAGCCAAAGCTCGGAAAGACTTGAACGCTTGTTCTACGGTACTTATGAGTTCCGGCCTCCTCTTGTAATACATCTCGGCCCTCTTGGCAAAGGAGTCCCCATCCTCCTCGATCAGCTTAATCATGCCTCGTACCTTGTCTTCCATATCTACATTGGTATAGTACATAAATCTAGTTTTAGTTCTATTTCCTTTTGGTGATAAAATAAAAGCCTAGCTAGCTACTTAGCTTTCAGCCTTCCGGCCAAATAGTGGGTTCATTAATAGCAGATGTAGATGATCAGCATAATTGGCATGGCAATTGAGAAACCAGAAAAACACAAATGTAGAAAACTAGCAATGTATTCTTAAATGTCCAAGGCAACTTATGCAAAGGTAAGGCTAATACAAATATGATACTCCCTCTACCAAACGACAGATGTCCGGTTTTAACTTTTTCAAACTCAACAAAATTGAACTTCAACTATAAATTATTATATAATCAAAACCGGACAACTAGCGTAGGACAGTGGGAGTAGAATACAAATATACAATACCCTGTTTAACCAGAAAATCCTGAAATTTGACAAACATTATGGAAGTTTGCATTGCATGAGAAGAGTTGGTTACCCTGAAGGCTCTGTTCGAGCCATTTGGATTGCTTGGTACGAATGTGGCTAGCCCACCACCAAGAATAAGCGTTACTTGCAGCTCTCTGCAACATTTTTCAGA
The DNA here is from genome assembly GCA_036897095.1 of Plantago elongata. Classification (NCBI taxonomy): domain Eukaryota; kingdom Viridiplantae; phylum Streptophyta; class Magnoliopsida; order Lamiales; family Plantaginaceae; genus Plantago; species Plantago elongata. The sequence goes on along the minus strand of JAYMSP010000281.1, from coordinate 35,769 downwards.
AACACCTGCCTGGTGTTTTTCTTCTTCTTTTTACCTTTCCTGTTACGTATCAGATTAAGAATAGAATGGTGGAATTGGTTTTTGAAATGTGAAACTCTTGATCCTTGTTCCTCTTACAATTACGGCATTGATGAAGAGGAATAGGAAGATGAGAGTTTCAATTAAGTAGCTGATTTACGGCATCGATGAAGAGGAATAGGAAGATCAGAGTTTCAATTAAGTAGCTGATTGGAATGAATCAAATCAAGAAAGGAAGAAAGAAAGATGATGTTGATTATTAGTTGAGGAAAAAGGAAAGGTAGGCTATGGTGATCGCTGGTAAGGAGATATTTTCGGGCCATAATAAGTGTTGGTCCTTTTGACAAACAAAGACCAGCCATTAACATGCATTCAGCAATTTCAACCTGCATGTTGACTCAAAAGAATTCAATAATATACCATCATTCAAATGCAGATATTCCCTTCAAATGGATGATACCGTTTTTCAACTTAAGACCAAAAAAGAAAATCAAACAAACCACAGCAAAAACTCACCTGGAAAATAGTTTTTCTATATAATTTCTGCTATAACAAAGACTTGGAAAATGTAAGATTTTTCTAAGTGGCTGTTTGGTTTTGTAGGAAATGTTTAAAGTCCACCCTTTTTATCAACCATTCTAATGTTTGGTTTTTATTTGGAGTGGAAATCTGTTGATGTGGCAGATCAGTTGGCAAATGTGAAAAAATAATTGCTTAACATTTATTTTTTATTTTTTATTTTTTATTTTCATTCAACTGTGAAGTTGTAGATGAGTCCGCTGTCCAAATCGAGATTAAACCTTTGACTCTAGTGACACGTCATCAAAAAGGACCACGAAAACCAAAATTTACAAAAAAAGGAATCAAACATCACAAGATCATCAAACGGGGTGCTGCACGTGCCATTTGGCTTAAACGTTAGGACTAAAAATACCATTCTCTCTAAACTTGTCATCTTTATATTTTCTTTGTATGTATTTAATAAAAAAATAAATTAAAATGCTATAAATTATCCCATTCAATATTGACTTGAGTTTTTGAGTTAATTTCTATACAAAAATATTTGAATAAAAATTGATATTTTAATTAAACATATTCAATTAAAAATATATATTTAGGTAAATTAAAATTTTAAACCTCATAAAGTTTATAATTTTTGAAATATAATCATGAGTGGTCTCTATTTGTAGAGCACAAAATATACAAAAATTAGTATAACTTTTATATTTTTATATTTTATATTTTATTAAATTTTAATAATTGAAAATAAACAATAAAAGGAAAACTGATTAAAAGAGGAATACAAGAGTGTCCAAATGAGTAATGATTAAGATAGCTTCCAGCTTTCATCAACGCGTGAAATGTTTAAAATGTACTTGCCATATATAATGTAGTCATTGCCATGTTTATAATTTAATATTTAATAATTAAATGTATTGAAAAAAATGCTCACATTCATTTGAGGGTAAATTACTATACAAATGTTTAAAAATAAAAATTGTTCTTTAAAATATATATAGATATAAATTATTAGAATTTAGAATTAAAATTATTAAAAGTTAGAAATTTATCAAAATTTAAGATTAGATTTGAAATTCCACAAAACACTGACTTTAATATGTAATCAAAGTTGGCTTAGATGAACGATTATTAGTAAATAATAAAGTAGTTAAATTCAAATAATCAAAGCCTATAAAATAGTACATCGTTGAGATATCGCCCCTAAGAAAGAATTCAATAATGCTGTTCGAATTCAAGTGGGTAATGAGTTAAAACGAAGGTTGGCTTGGACTTCAGAGTTTAGACTTGTGACTTTCAAACTTTATAGAGTTTATAGGTTACAATATAGAGCATAAAGTGCAATAGGAAATAATTTATCAACGGTTTAATATATGATTTGGAAGAAAAAAATTACACTTTTTGTGTTTAAAAAATACATCGTATTTTAAATAGTAATTTTAAAGAGTTCGTCTTGTGAGAGACTCTTATATTTTAGAGAGTGTTGAAAGTCCCCTTTAAATGATAAAATTAGACAATTATACTTTTTTTTTGCAACTTAACTTTACATGATTTTCGCGGATCTTTTAACCCGAATTCATTAAAAACGGATTAAGTAAAAACTAGACAATATAATAAAAATTAAATAATTGTGTAAATTTAATATCGTGTAAAAATTAGAGAATTTCATTTATAAATTAGATAATATAATGTAAAAATTAAACAATATAGATTACATCGAGTGAAATTTATATACAAGTAATAAACTAAACAAGATCATTAAAAAACTAGTCAATGTAGTTTAAAAAATAAATAATATATTATAAAAACTAGACAATACATATTAAAAATTAAACGGTTCAACACAAATACACAATATAAATATATAATATGTAAAATTAAATAAATATTAATAAAAATTAAAATACATATAAAAACTAAAGAATAATATGTAGCTTCAAACTCGAGTTAGTAAAGTTTGAAATGCAATTTTTAGCACCACTACAAGCTGGTTAGCAAAGTGGAGCAGTCACAGGCCACAAAAACTTGAAACATGTGCTGAATAGCAAAGAAGGCAACATCTGTACGTATACATACAAGAAACTAGTATAAACTGTAGAGAGAGAGACAGCAAAACTAAAGAGGGGTAGCTAATTGGTTGGTTTGATTGATCCATAGAGAAGACAAATATGGCTGTGTCTGGTGGTTCTTTGCAACTTTCCCTCCAGTTAGGGATTTGCAGGAACCATGGACGCAACAATACCAATTATCGGTTTCGTGTAAGTTTTCATCATTCATACACCTCAATTTCTCCTGATTGATTGATTGATTGATTGATTTTGTTCTTATTTTATGCAATTTTGAGCTGCAGAATGTCAACACAAGAGCTAAATTTTGCCTATTGAACACCAATCTATCGTCATCGTCAATCTCACTGGTACGATCCCAAATTAGGGCAGTTTCAATTTTGTCCAATTCTCGTCAGTTCATTTGTTCTTGATTGACAAAGTAATGTATTCTTTTAATTTCAGTTTCGAATTTTTGAATGCCTTTATCGAGGGTTTTATAATTCTTCTGGATAATCTGCATTTTTGTTTAATATTTGACTGAATCCATAGTTTGGACTAGTGCTTTACATTGTTTCCTTATCGTATTTCAGCAGCAGTATTGTTGGAGTTCTAATTTTTCAAAGAGAATGCGAAGGCGAGTATGCACTATCCCTTGCAAAAACCATCAGTTCCGCTGCAATTGTTCTTTAAACCCAGGCCCCTCGGTGGACCTTTCCTTCATAAAGGATGCAACATTAACTTTAGCAAAGAGGTGACTTCTTTTAATCCAGTTTAGCTAGATAGTAGATACTTAATGTTATCTTTTTTCAATACTTACATAATGGTTTGTCTACAATTAATTGAGGTGTTAAAAGACACACATTAGTTAGAGTTAAGCCTAGCCTGTATAAAAATGATTATAATAACAACCGGTGATGTTGTATGCTTGTCAATTTCTACTAATGGAAGATCTCTGTAATATAGTGTTGTCCTGGCAGAGCAATGCCAACTTTAAGAAGACTGTTTTTTAGTTTGCTATGGTTAGATTTTTCTTAATTGTTCCACTAATATGATGTGGCTAACGAAGCTATGCAGGAATGAAATAAAACTCAGCTGGTTTTTTATTTACTTGAAATTATAGTTTAAATTCCAAAACTTGACTCTTGTGTATTTATTGAAACCACTGAAATTGATGCGAAATAAAGATCACTTGAAAGTTGAAACTCTGTCAATTAAGTCTTCTTCAACTCCAAACTACTCTCCATCTTCTTAAAACCTTCACTCATCCTCATATGCCACGTTTGGTTCTTTCTCTCTTTAAGCATGGCTTTTCCAGTAGCAGACATGGAATTATTAATTTATTACCCAAATACTTAGGAGTATTGTTTTTCCTTGGATCTAGGCAATATAATGATTTAAGGAAGCACGCCTCTCTATCTGTGTCTATACATATTGCTAATCCTCCAATTTTAATATTTTTATATTGGCGAATCTTTTCTTAATCAATTTGAGTGTTGCAGATCATTTAATCATGTGCAAGGAAACCCTCTTTTAGTCAAATTGGCCTCAGCAGCTGCTATTGTTGTTTTTGCACTGTGGGGACTTGGGCCACTTGTAAGACAGAGCAGGAATATATTTCTAGATGTTAGTCCCTTTCCATTTCAATTGTTTTCATTGGCTTATTTTTCATCAAAGATGCATCGTTTAGTTATTTGACTATGTTGCATCATAATGTCAGCAGAAGAACGATAGTAGTTGGAAAAAGAGTAGCACATATCTTGTTACTACATCTTACATTCAACCTTTGCTGCTGTGGGCTGGAGCAATGTTCATCTGCAGGTCAGTCATTTTATCATCACTTGTGTGTGTGTGTGTGGGTGATAAATTCATGATATGCTAAATGATGATATTTCACAGAGCATTGGACCCGATGATTCTTCCCACGGAAGCTAGTCAAATTGTTAAGCAACGACTCCTTAGTTTTGTTAGATCGCTGTCAACAGTTTTGGCCTTTGCTTATTGTTTATCAAGGTCAGTATCCCGTCTTTTGCAAGTATGGAAATTTCAATATGCACTGTAGTTACAGTACATTATGTATTATGTGGTTCATATTTAAGTTTTCATTCTCAATTCTTTCTGTACTAGAGGTGGGCTTTTTCAATATATCTTTTCATCCTTTCATTGTAGCATGACCTGTTTATATTCTTGATTCCATACTTCAGTTCCATTGTTTTAGTTTAAACTTTTCATTCTGTTATGTATATCCAATTTCCATGATACAGTCACACCTGGTAGCACTAAGCTTTGTGTGATCATCTATGCAGTGTGATTCTACAAACGCAGAAGTATTTCATGGAAACAAATGACCCTACCAATACGAGAAATGTATGTTCTAACCTTGTTATTTTTTCTTGGCAGTATATTTTTCTATAGTCCATACAAGTGTTCAGATAAGAATTTGTGACCTAATATATATTTATTGGCAAGACTGTATTAAATAATGAGTTGAAAACTGCTAGTTTAGTCCAATTGGATGCAATGTCTATGTGTTACTTTAGATGTGACCATCATTCTGAGGTCAAGACTGAATATTCCTTGAATGTTAGATTTTTAAAATAGAGGGAAAAAGTGAAATTGTATGCTGGAGAGTGGAAAATATAGAATATGCTGTGGTTTATGTCAAGTGCTTCTTTTGTTGGAATATGAGAATGATTTAGATAATTTCATCTTTACAACGATCTTTATTTGCTGCCACATTGACAGATGGGCTTCCAGTTTGCTGGGAAAGCTGTGTACTCGGCTGTTTGGGTTGCAGCTGTATCCTTGTTCATGGAGTTGTTAGGGTTTTCAACACAAAAATGGCTAACAGCAGGAGGGCTCGGGACAGTTTTGCTCACACTTGCTGGACGTGAGGTGTTCAATTTTCTATGTCCTGCTTTTATGTCTTATTAATATCTGGCAGATTTAAGAAGTGTCTATTTGGTGGTATGTTCTTCTACCATATTAACAATTTGAATGTCACCTAAAACCATCTGTTACTATTTTGCTCAGATTTTCACAAATTTCCTGTCAAGCGCTATGATTCATGCAACAAGGCCATTTGTGGTGAATGAGTGGATTCAAACCAAGATCGAAGGTTATGACGTTTCTGGGACAGTTGAGGTTTGTGTGATTCTGAATTTCCAACATCCAGTGAATATGATGGCTTTAAATTCGTTTCAATGAAATAGCTTCCACAAATATACATTTTCATTCTCAGCATCATCACTTGTTTCTTGAAAATAAATTAATAAAACACAGTTCGGGAGGTTAAAAGATATAAATATGTGATCAACTTTTCTTACTCTGCAGCATGTTGGATGGTGGTCCCCAACAATTGTAAGAGGTGAAGACCGTGAAGCTGTTCACATCCCAAACCACAAATTTACTGTGAATATTGTTAGAAACCTCACACAAAAAACTCACTGGCGCATAAAGACCCACTTAGCCATCAGTCACTTGGATGTCAGCAAAATAAATGTAAGGATACCATTGATGAAATGATATTCCTGTGGTATTTGATCCATAAATAATTGTGCCTTTATGTACAGAGCATTGTAGCGGACATGCGCAAGGTTCTCGCTAAGAATCATCAAGTGGAACAACAGAAACTGCACAGAAGAGTATTCCTAGATAACATAAATCCTGAAAATCAGGCGCTTTTGGTCAGTTCTAATTCTTGAATTCTCATTGTCAATAAACTCACTGGAAATAAATTAATAACATGCTCTAGGGTCTCATCACCTGACAGAAAAAGGGAGATATAAATTACTCCCCCATCCTTGAACAAATGTTACACTTGACATTTGAATGATACTTTAGGTGGAATATGACCACAAATTACTCTTTAATTATTCCAGAAACATATTTTATAAAATTATTTAATGTAAGCACACTTCCTGAACATAATATATTTTTATTTAAAAAAATCTGATGTAATCTAGGAGTGATTCATGGTCAGAGTGACCTAAAAAATAACTCAACCAGTCAGGGACAGAGGGAGTAATGAAGTAGAGAATCACATTTTTGTAAATGCTGACTTTGGCTATTGTTCTGTCACCTGTTCCCATGTTCTATTTCTGCATTTTGGGTCTTCACTTGGCTGGTAGACCTTATGTTGCACCAAATTTTGGTTAAAGTAGATAATGGCATGTCGGCCAGGAGTCCAGGACCACCATAATATTTATATTTCCTGTCAAGAATGTATCTTTCCATTCTGAAGTAACATTTGCATTACTTTTTTTCAAGTTTCTTTATATGAAAAAACCTCACCAGATCAACTGGATATATTTGTGTGCATTACTCACTCTTACATTGCTATTATCTCACGAACTGTAAAATGATACAGATATTAATTTCCTGCTTCGTGAAGACTTCACACTTTGAAGAATATTTGTGTGTTAAGGTGAGCAGATTATTGTTTACATTCCATATTCAACTCCAGTTTCAGAGATGGTTTACTTGAAATTCTGTGTTACGGGGTTTGGATTACTAGGCTATTATTTGCTGCTAAAAGCATAGTGGCTCCCCACTTGCAAATTGCAACAATGAACTCTAATTTTTCTTTCAGTTTTTTTTTTCCTTTCAATTCAATTAAAGACCATTAAGATCAAGAAAAGAAAATAGAAGGTATACATCTCAGACGGTAGTATACAAGCTTGATGAACAATGCTGAAATGTGGCTGTGAAAATGGTGCATCCGTGCATGTACCTTATTAACTCATGATTTTTGGCTGTTTAAGGGGGTTCTTGTGGAGTTGAGAACAATATTTGTATCCATATAGTTTCTCTTGAGTATAGCATTGTTTAATGGAGTTCTCTGATTCACCTTGAATCTGCAACTACCGAAAGCCAGAAGGAGTTGTATAATAAATTTGAAAACTGCTACTAGTATTTCTCTGTAGTTAACAGAATCACTTTTATGAGATAGATTGATCAATTATTGTGATATATAATTTCCTTGTTTTCTTCTGTTACATTCATTTCGATTAAGTGAACATTCCTTGTTTCAATACTTTGGAAACATCTAATATACTTGATAAGTACCGTGGTCATGTTCAAGGGTTATCTTGTTTAATTTTGTTTTTTGTTCTTTTGAAAATAACAGGAAGCTATACTTCTCGACCTGCTCAGGGTCATCAGGCATCACCGTGCCCGACTAGCCACTCCGATTCGCACAGTTCAGAAAATTTACAATGATGCAGCAGACTTGGACAACGTGCCATTTTCAGATTCTGTTTTTAACAGTGGCATGGGAACTACATCAAACCGTCCTTTGCTATTGGTTGAGCCTTTGAAAGTTAATGGGGAGGATAAGAATAACAAGTCTCCAGCTCGACCTGTGAAAGTACATGGTGAGGAAGACAGCAAGGCTGCTGCCAAGTCACCATCTGATGCTAAGGTTGATTCCAAAGGTGAAACGTCACCGAGTTCTGACTTAAGATCTCCAGAGGTGGCATTGACTGATCATAAGTCAAAAGGGCTGGCATCTGAACCGAAAGCAGATGCTGAGGTTGGAAATATTCCTGAGTCTGACCGAAAGCAGGATCCTAAACTTGTTGCAAAGTCATCTGATAAAAAACCCCACACCAGTACAAAGCCCGGCAACAAGTCCGATAATACTAAGGCTGTCGAAGAGATGAATTTGAATGCACCCACATCTTCAGGCCCGCCACGTAACACCTCTAACAACAAAAATGCCCAAAAGGTAGGCCACATACCCTTGTAGAACTGGTGGTTTGTTTGTTTTTTTTTTATAAAAAAAATCTATTTACAAATGAACACCTGAAGATAGGTTTTCTTGTCACATCCCGTACCCTCTAGTTCTCGCAAAAGGCCACCTTCCACCCACCCACACAACACAGAGTTCATTGCATCCGCATGTCTTAAAAAACTACATCCGCATGCCAGCAATGTCCATAAACGTTGCATCTATCCCCCCCAAATATTTGCTAATATACCCCTTAGATGATGGGGTTGATGTAGTTTCTGAAAACATGGTATGTTCCACAAAATGAAAGAGTTACCCTTTGAAAGTTAATTTATCCTTGGGGGAACTGATGCTTGTTTCTTCTAAACAGGTGAAACAAGAGGATGTAAGGCAGCCAGCGACACAAGCACCTGCAACTAAGCCATCTTTGGAAGAGAACATAGTCCTTGGAGTTGCTTTAGAAGGGTCAAAGAGGACTCTACCGATTGAGGAAGAGACTGTAACCCCATCAAATGCTGAAGATGGCAAGGAACTGGCAGCAATGCGTAGTGGCAGTGGACCAGCAGTGTCTGAGAAGGATAATAGCGACACTAAGCGTCCAAAGAACCCTGGCTCTGAGCCTGTTGACCAGCCGGAGCAGCAAACCTGATGATTTCTGTGAATTTGACCCTGTACATATTCATTTTGAACACATTCACATTTTAAAAGCGATATCCAGATCTGTTGCAGCGGTGTTCCATAATGTCTGGTTAGGAATTAGACACCAGTGGAGAAGATTGATATCGCTGAGTTGTTCTAGATAGGCCGCTTCCATATTGATGCAGCTATTTTTCGCATCATGGTAATACAAATGTGATTCAGTTCAAACATGTGTGTATCATGCAACGTCGGGTATTTGTGATTTTGCATGGTGTAGTGAGTTTTTACTCTTCGAGGCCTTGCTTTACGTATAACGATACCATAACATTATAAGTTCGTGTTGGCTCACTTGATTCAAATGATTGGTTGCTAATTTGATAAAAGATAATGTAATTTGGCCTCTTGAAAAAGCAAAACCTGCCCTACACCATTTTGGGCAATTCTTACATGCAAAGGATACATGCATGAATAAGTCAACCTTGTGACTCACAAAAAATACATATGTCACTTAGAAATGAAATTACGTGAACAATGTGATTTATCCTCAGGCACAAGGTCTTATCACATGATTTTCTAGCACGTGAAACTATTGCCCGGTACTTAATTCAAATTAATCCAGAGTACCAAGACATTATGATTTGTGCCTTCATTTCCCTGCATGCAAACATGCAAACATGCAATAAGAGTCTTTTAGTTCATGAGCTCCTCTCCCTCAAGGTAGATTGTCAACTGCACTTGGTACTCTTCGCATTTAGTTCAAACATCTGTAAATTTCAAGGTGCATCTATGGACAATAAGAGCATGTAATATCACAAATTTATACTCAAGTTTTAGGAAGGGTAAGATTTTCCAAAAGAAAAGGAAAATTAAGGTTTTTATGATTTTTTGTGGTTTTTGTTTTTTAGTGGTTCGACCAGTCGAGTTTTTTAAATTAACTGCTGAGGTGCACATTTTTCGTTATGGTTTTAATAGATTATGTTATGAATTAGATTGTTAGTATTAAACGTTTAATTACAGTTTTAATGTATTTTTTTTAAAAGATATGATGGTTTTATGAGTCTGTAATATATGTTTCTATTGTAATTTAACCTATTCTGTTAATGTTAAGTGGTGTCATGGTTTGAAGGAGCTACATATAGTTTTTAAGATGATTTGTTTTAGTTTTAAATAGCAATCTAATATGACTAAACCATCATTAAACAAGTTTGAAAATTTCAGTGATTATTATTAAAATGTCAATAAACAAGCTTAGAATCGTACTCGGAAAACCTGTCATTACAATTTTGTCATTATCATATTGATACTTAAAACAAAATAGAAACATGTAAAACAATTCATATATAATAAAATTAATTAAAACTATACATGTGACTCTTAAAACAATTCACAGAAAATCAACACCGGTCGGGGGAAGCGTTGGCCCTCAGAATATGATGAGGAAACTGTATCACCATTTCTACATGAAACTAGGAAATTGCACTGTCACAACAGATCCTCTTTCGGAAGGACAAAGAAGTCAATATTCTCAAAGTAGTGGTCAACTTAATTAACAGAGATACTGACCTCTCCTATCAACTTGCTCACCCAATTGAAGACACTATGATTTACATGAGATGCAAGCAGTCTTTTTTCAAGATACCTGGAGAGAATCCAACGGTTTTGCAGTCAGATTAGCCAAATCAACCACAGTTTCGCAACTGCATTTGGATATCTGGATGTTGTGAAGTAGAATAAGGAGGATGGATGCAAGAGTAACTCAAACAGCCCGCTATTCGCTTTTCATTGCTTTTTCTGGATTCTCCCGACTTAACTGTTTGAACACAGGACAGTACACATGGTCGCATATAATGTTAACAAGAACAAAGGTATTTGCCGCTAAGAAGATTAAGCTTGCTATCCAGAGTTGAATGAAGACATTCTTTCCCCGAAATTCTAGCAAGTAACCCCACAGTAGCCAATGGGTTTGAGCTCCAATCCAAAATAAAATGCAACAAAAGCCTTTCCATTTAAGCTTCATGTTGCTCCATGGAAGTATCAGCGGCAACAGACAGTAGAACCACACAAAGTACTGTGCCGTTATGACCTGCAGAATATAAACATGTCATTTTATATTACATTAGCTTTCTGGACAGTGCAATATCATCAATTAAAGCTTCTGATATTTCCATGAAAATACTCCCCAACCCCAAGGTTATAACTCTAAACTAACTGAGACATGGTAAACATACAAAACTTTAATTGGAGGTAATATGGTCATCAAACTAACCTTGTTAAACGCTACAAATGCCAGAGTCTGAAGGAAGAAACAGAATGGCAAGTCTCGTGCAAATTGGAATATTAGAACCAGTTGTACTGTGAACTGTGGCAGAAAGGCTATGAGCTTTTCCATGACAGAGAACTCACGTTCATAGTGCAGGTATATGTGGTAGAAGTATATCGAGAAATTGTGCCGCGGGTCTGTACGAGTTAGATGATACAATAGTGATTCATGTAGGAATTCCCATCCATATAAATAGAAACACAATCCAGTCAAGATGAAAAAAGTAGATCCAGAAATAAGACCAAACATGACTCTTCTCCAAGAAAATACGCTTGTTAAACAGCCCCATAAACACTGTAAGCCATTGGTTTTCAAGGTGCTCGTGCCTTGGGATGATTTTGGTGTTGTAACATTCCACTTTGTGACTACAGGCTTCGTGCCAGTTTGAAAATGATGAGGATCAAGAAGTACCAGGATTGGAAGAGCATATATTATAGGGTATATTCTAAGGTGAACGACAAACCCATACCAAACTGCCGCCTGTACAAGATTATCTGCAAGTTCAGATGACAGTAGACAGATCATTAAAAGTCACTTCAAATTACTAAGAAAACAGGCTAAAGATAAAGCAACAAGTTATGGCATGCATAAGAGTTAACTTAACAATGTCCTAAAAATAGCATTAATTGTAGAACGAACTACTGATATTTGACTCCATTTAGGATTGGACTTCCATTGCATATCAACTATGAAGTAGCATGGATTTGCTACTTCACTAAATAATGAAGATGCTATAAATTCCTAATTACATAGTAGTAGTATTTTTAGTTTTTCTGCTAAAGGCATATGTTAGAACATTATTTCAATGGAGCACACATGCAGAAATTTGCTTTGCCGTCTTATTCTTTCTGTTTCTGTTCATACATGAATTTTCTTTTCTCTTTACAAGTTCTGATTCATAATTGAAGGGACTTGCTCCTACAGTAAGCCTGGATGGAAAGGCTCTTTGGGTGCTCCAATAAACAAACTACCAAGATTTAAAAGAAAGTAGCTTGCAATATCAGCAATTATTTAAAGCCAGAACCTTGAATATCTCCAAGGACAAATCAAAGAAATCTGATTGAAGGACTGATGTAAAAATTAAGATGAGGGAAATCCCATAGGATGTCTACTGATATATATATGCAGGAGTATATGTTGTGAATAGAACATTAGAATCAGCATGTTCAAAAGTAACTTGACCTTCCATATTTGACCTAGTTCATCGTTTACACTTTACAGAAACAGTCATGCACGCAAAGTAACAGATCTCCTCATCTCCACCTCAACAAAACAAGCAATGTCAAGGAAAAAGACATGTAGAAGTTCTCTAATGGCATATAAACTGTACCATTGATCAGACAGATCAGGATCCATAAAACCATGGCACATACAATAGGCTCACAATTTCCACGAGTTCCAATAGTGAAGGTGAATGGGTTGAAAAGCCACACCATTGTTGAGTAGGTACACAGTTTCTCCGACACTCCTCGTAACCTCAGAATTTTTTGGATAAGCAACCCCACAAGTAGATCTGTTCAAGGTACAATGTATTATTTTCTGGAGATTAATCATCAAATAGCATTTCTGCTAACATATGCTAATAGCCTAATACCATAGACATGTTGAAACCAATAATAACAATAGCCACAATTACCAGAAGGCTCCTATTTCCTTTTTTTCTTAACAAAGCTACCCAAGGTTAGAGATTTCTGGACCATCTGGATTGGTTCAAATTCAGATACAGATGAACCATATAATACAATTAAACTGACAATGTATGCAAATAATTTTTATTTCTTCATTTTTTTCATATAAGCTATTGAAGCCCACCCAAAAGAAGGAATATAGCATCATTAAAAATAAATAAAAATGCAACACATTTGACAACTAAATGTAATTCAAGCCCAAATGTAGATATAATATAAGTTCGTACATATATTTTGAATCACGAAACCATAAGTAAAATGTGGCTTCTCCCAAATGACGAAGAGGATGGTTTGAAGCTTGCACCACAACAAAACACACACAACGTATTTCAAATGTTTATCAAACTTGAGCACCACATAAGCATACACTTACTCTAATAATTTAGTTGTAAATTTACAATGTTTTCAATTGATCCTTTCAACATATCAGCTCACTTGAGCAAAAGCGCAAGGTACGCAGACCAGTAGTCTTAAATCAACATAAATTACCTGAGGCCGAGAAAATAAATTTCCCCCATGATCGATGAAAAACTGAATTAGGCATTAAAAGGAAAGCTATCAGCGGCGAATAGCGATACGTCAATCTCTCGTAAGGTGATTTCCCGGACGCCATTAAGGCCGCAGCATCAGAGAAGACAAAATAGTCAATGTCCGTGTATCTAACCTCCAAATGAGCATCTTGCCACTCCCCATACAAGATTAAAAATAGACGAAACAGGGCCGAAAAGATAAAAAGAGATCTGAAAGTAATTTCCGGCATTGCGGATAGTTAAGGCGATCAAAAACCACCCTGAAGAGTGTAAGACCTACACAACTGTACTTGATCCCAGTGCAGATAACATGTACATGGTTAAAATGTGTTCAGTAACCTGCAAAATAGAAATCCAGAAGACTATGGATGAAGTTGAGGAAGCTGGAAACTGATCATTTCTATGGAAGGTCTACACACTACAGACGGTCATATGATGGAAATCAATAATTGAAGTAAATGAGATCACAATGTGCATAGAAAACCCAAATTGGATGATAGATTGAGCGATTTTATGTATAGGAGCATTATATCGAACAGGTAGTGGGCATCAATAAAGATCGGTGAGTGTGTTCAGCAAAATAGGAAAAATTACCTGAAACAATATCAGCAAATCCACGATTCCTGGTTTTGAGTTTCTTCCAGCAATGAGAGTCAGTAGTTAGAAGTTGGAACAGTAAATTTGAAGTTTGAAAATTGATCGAAGGTGAAGAAGAAGAGAAGAAGAAGGAGGAGGAGGTTCGAAACACAAATCTCACTGTAAACAGAAAAATGAGACGATATTTTTTTTGATTTCTGGAAATTTTGCAAAAGTAACCTGAGAGTTATGCAATTAAATGACCACTATTTTGTTTATTACGAAAATAGTAGTATCGAAATATATTACTACATCAAACGATTAACAACCTGATAGCTGACGAGGCTCAAATGATGGATCAGATAACTTTCCTTCAAGATCAGATTGCTTCACTACAGATGGAACTCCAAATGGCAAGCCAGCAAGAAGCAAACCCCTTAACCGATATGGATGATGTCAGCGGCCTCGATGAACTGAGACAGGGTGTAGACAAAGCAGACGAAGTTAGTCAACCAGCCACTGCTCCAGCACCACCATTTCAGGTAGTCCTCCCGAACGATGGACGTGTCGTTCCTCATGCTTATGGCGTTGTTTTTGTCTTTCTATCAATCGCAGTAATGTTCACCATCTTCGTGGAACAAGCTTCTGAATGTGTGCCTCGTGCAATAACTCTAGCAATTACATATTCGAATTTCATTCAAGAAGGTTTCTTTTGTCGTCTTCTACTTTAGGCCAGCTTCGTCGCGTTCCAATTTCATTTTGTTGTATCCATGTCGAATGATTAAATGTAATCAGTCCTTATTCGAACTCATTGAGGTTATATTGTAATCCCTTTTTATTATATGTTCGAATTTTATAATGACGAACTCATTTCATTTAAAATCTGTTAAATTCAACCGCAATTTACATTTTCCAAAACTAAATTACCAGTCAGCATTTCAATGTGCGAAAATTAAGGGTAAATTAGATAATTTACATCTACTTTGACCACACAACAATACGAATCCCAAACTACAGATTTTACCAATCAACATTGTCAATTTCAAACTCAGCTAGCAAACACAGAGTTTCTTAATACCAATCACTGTAAAAATTCGGAAAACTGCACTTCGAACAGCAGAAAAAATTGAACGTGCCGATTTCTGCAAAACTTAAGTCATTGACCACGTTTACAAATACATAAAAACCAATCACTGCCTTTTTTTTAGTAAACGCTTTGCAGTTGATTGTCACAGTACTACACAAGTGATTTAATCAAGTCAGAATATAAAAGAAAACATAATAGTCAGGTTCGGATTTGAACCCATACAAGGAGGACCTCTATACAAGGCCCCAACATATTCTAGACCTATTTTTTTAAATTTACAAACAACTGTAAGCTATATAAAATGTCGTTACTTAACTTGATAATTAACCTAACAATGATGATATGTGAGGAAAAATCATATTATCAAAAAAAGTTTTTTTATCTGTGCCACTTATGACAGTTTTATGACACATACTAAATTTTAAAATGAATTTACTTTGACATTATCGTTTTTGCTCTGAAATTATCATTCACATTGATGTAATTGGACACTCCAATCACAACATTAATATAACAAATACAATCGTAGCCCAAATAAATCAAACATCGAGAGCTTTATTACTACATTTTCATTTTTAAGTTTTGTTCAAAGTTGTTACACCGGCTATGTATCGGTTCTCCTAAAAAAGTACTAGTGTTTAATAATTTTTATATTTTAGCATATCCTATAAAATTAAATTAGTTTTTACGTAATGATTTATATACGTTGGTAAACGATCATTTTGGAATTAACTGAAATAGGTCATTTTAAAATATCTATACATTTAATATTAACACTAAACCAACAATTTTTTTTATGATGAAACATTAGTTATTCAATTATAACACTATATATGCAAAATCAATTTAAATTTTAATTTTATTAATTTATTTTAAATTTAATTTTTCGCTATAAAATATACCCATGCATCCGTACTATAACAAATATTGTATTCTATTTATATTAGTCTTGCCAAAGTTTCAAATTTCAGTTTTATTACGATTTTTTTAAATTTCTTTTTAAACTCCGTATCGATGATAATTATTTTGATACGATTAGTGATGATTTACTAATGCATTAATTTGCACGGAGTCTTCGAAATTTTGAACCAACACTCATAATAGTAACCATGGGATATATATACAATTCATACTACTTCTGGAAATCAAGAAGAATATTGTACTATTGTTGATCATTCTCATCCACTTAACAGGTAAATAAAGTTAATGTTTTTGTAGCACCCGAAAATATTGATGGATTTTAACCCTTTCCTATCATAATATAAATTATGAAGTTGATGATTGACATATACGTCTCGTCCAATGCGCCAAGAGATATAAATATTTACTAATCATTTGACTTTAATGACATGCTACAACATCAACACTTACCATATCAAAGTAAAGCAACTTTAAATGTCAAATTAAAGCAACTTTAAATGTCAAATTAAAGCAACTTTAAATGTCACCATTATTTTTCAATGAAGGGCTTAGGAATCAATTTGGGTCGAGCAAGTAGAATTCCGTGCATGCTATATATAGTTTAATTAATCCAACCTCATTGAGGCAGTGATTGGTAGGGAAAGTGTTTTGGTTGGTCAAAACACATGTATGAAGTCCGAATGTGTTAGTAAATATGTTTTAGTTGGTTTGACCGGAAAATACGTTGCTTGGTTTACAATTTGATAGTTGTTCTGATATGTATTTTGAAATTCAAATAGTCGTTTGGTACGATTTCTGAAATGTGATTTTGGTTGTGTTTTAGCCACTTGTATTGTGAAATGACTAAAATGATATTAAATGTTGTTGTTGTTATGACATTGTTAGGTTGAGGTATATGTGTATTTGTCAATGTATTTTGTAATCGTGTTTTATAAAATATTTCATAATTTGTGTTTTTAATGTAATGTATTAAATTAATGGCTGGTCTTGAATATTTTTCGTATTTAAAAAAAATAAAAGGTATATAATGAAATGAATCAAAATTATATTTTAATTAAATAGTTTTTATAAAAATCATAAGAGGTAGCATATGAAATCAAAAGGAACACAAATTAAGTGACGTTGTAGTAAAAATGTCAAATCCGAAGTTGCACTTGGGAGGATGGAGTATTATTTTTTGTTGGGAACATATAAAATTTTCGTTAAGTGATTATTCAGGTTAAAAGTGGATGTTTGCATGTGAATTAAGCGATTCGAGTAGTTTGACACGTTAAATTTAGTAAATGTGTTTTGTAATTATGTTTTATAAAATATATCTTAGTCCGTATTTTTAATGTAATGTATTAATTTAATGGTTGGTCTTGAATATTTTTAGTATTTTGTATTAAAAAAAATTAAAAGGTATATATTGAAATGAATAAAAATTATATTTTAATTAGGTAGTTTTACAAATATCATAAACTAAAAGGTAATGTATGAAATCAAAAGGAACACAAAAAATGAGTGGTTGTTTAGGATAGAATCATAGTTGGATCCGTTTGAATTGATGAATAGTAACTAAATTGTAGTTGAATTGTTAAAAGTAGTGTTTGGTATAGAATTGAAACTATATAGTATGTTGTAGGTTTTTTATTATATATATTGTGTAAAAGATAAACGATTGGTGTAAGTATGATGTGATTGTTATTGAGAATTGATAAAATAGATTTGATTGTTGGATGGATTGATTATTGATATTAAAGTTGATAAAATGGAGTTGGTTTTCATTTTGTTGTACATTGAGCTTTGTAATGATGTTATTTTGTTAACATGAATAGTTGCCTACTATGTTTCAAATTCTATAACAGTAGACACATTGTAATGGATCCAAGTTGAATTGCCATCCCAAACACAATACCAATACAACTCAATTCAAGTGCCTACTTGAATTGTATGCCACTCAGGGCCTGAGAAATTCAAGATATAGTAGACAATTCAAGTTCACTCGCAAAACACACTCCACGGGTTGTTTCAGAATCACTAGTGGAAGAACTAATTCCAACACCATCGAGTGTGTTTGGAGCTGAAGCCCACGATTTTTTACCGGGCTGCTAAGCGTGTTTTACTCGCCGTTTTTCGTACCAAGCGGCGTGTTTCAACATGTTTTGTAGACAACTCATACAATCAACGCGATTGTGTATCTTTCCACACGCAATGTTTTTGAGTTAGTCATGTTTACACTTTCGTGATAGTTGTGGTCTAACATGTTTAGTATAATATCAACTCATAGCGAGCATTATCCCCAAAGACACCACCAAAAAGTTCGGAGGAGATCAGCAGACTAGCTACCAAAAGACCAAGTTTTCGTATATGTCATCAAGCCATCAACCACACAGATTCCCACATTGTGAAAAAAAAAATGAAAAAACAACTAAAAAAACATTCGGAAATCACCTGAATTCTATGTTCTTCACCATTCGAGGTAATGGGACGCCATTTTCCTAATTTAACGACATGAAAATTCGACCAATACAATGAAATAACTGGTAACTTGAAGAACAAAAATTCAATTAAGTAAGATATTCTTACATTCAGCCCTTTTCCACGAAGAAGTAAATGAAGCTAATAAATGCTTCATCCTTCTAAACTCATTCAAAATCAACTTTTAGGTTTACAAGGATCAATTGATAATTACACCTCAAAAATTCAGGATATCTTGTAGCAACTGAAAAATATATTTGATGAATGATACCAGAACTTTGGGAGGGGCAGTGATTCAAGAGCACATTACCATATGTGTTTTGAAAAAGAGTTCGATTGAATCGTGAACATTTTATTTTTCAAACTCAAATTCCCTACCAAATAATATATTTATCTATGATCACAATCAATCATTTAATATTCAAAACAGACCCTTACCAATCACTACCTAAGTATCTGAAGGTTGCTACTAATTCATGTTCATTCACCATTAATTTTAGAAAAATTATATCATCATGAAATTTGACCCTATGTTTTTTAATAGGAGCACCACCATTGATCAACCTAAGTAGTACTCCTAGTTGTTAATAAAAATCTTACTTAATATAGAAAAAGGAAAGAAAGTAAATGAGGATCAATCCAGTCTAGTCTAGTCCATCTGTTCATGTGACTTTGCGTTTGTTTGGTTGATTAGTTGAATTTTAATCTAGTCTCCCTCCAAATCTTTAATTTTCACGAGAAGAGACCACATTCTCACGTCACCTCACTGACCACAACAATAACCAACCCTTTCTGTGAACCCCAATGCCCAAAAGTGTCCCGCTTCCATATCACCCATCTTCTCTACGACACCGTTCCACCACAAATTTAATTTGAATCATATTATTATCATTTTTAAACTTTTTCAAAAATCAAATCCACAACTCTAACTCACTCACTTCAACAGACACACACACACACACACCACTTTTCCTCTCTTGCAAACAAAGCTTCTTCAACAATGGAGGAACATACTAGTCAAAACCGATGGGATTGGGAGGTGCCTGGATTCGAGCCTAGGAAGTCTCCTCAGAAGCCTCCTGCTCCTCCCTCCAGACGCCGATACTCCATTTCTTCTACTGCCGAGGTCTCTCGGAATGCCAGCTTCGTTCGCTTCGGTGATAAGCTAAAGGTTTGTTCAGTTTCTGTTTTCGAATGTTATCGATTGAGTGATTGTTACGTACTTTTTGTATGTTGAGTGTATGTTGTGTTTGAACTTTGAAGCTGTGTAGAGATCTCGCCAGTGCGTTACTGTTTTCTGAGTTCAGAAATGAAGCTGAATTCGATCGAATTTACTGTTTCGAATTAGAAAAATAGGCTGAATTTTCTGTGGAGCTGAATAATAGTTGCCTAAGGTTTAAGTAACGCATAACTAGTAATCAGACGAATAGACGATATTCAATTTTTATTCCAGCTGTTTTAGTAGAGAATATCATTAGGAATAGACGGTATTCAAGTAATGTTGATGGATCTACACAACTCCGATACGAAAGAGTGTCCTGTGACTCTGTCAATCTAGATTCTAGCTTAGTACATATGGTATGCGTTTGGATTCACGATAAGCTTGTTTGCTTATCTTACTGTAGAGCAGTGGGTGATACTTGTATTGATCCTCTGTTAAGTTGCCTCATATGTAAGTGCCCGAGAACTTTGCCATTGGTGTAAAAGGAACCGTTTCAAGTCCGAGTGAAGCAACATTCTGTGTTAAGTGTGACAGCTGCGTGATAAGATAGAGTTGTCATACTGCGGACTGTACTGTATGTCTGGTTAGCTTGTGACTCCTTATCAATGTCGGACTATCCTTGTAGAGGAACAACACCTATACGCTGGCATCAGAGGCACAGCCAGTCACCTTGAATGTGGTTATCCTTGCTTGAATGGATTTCTTGCAGGATTAGAATTGCATCCTGGCAGGTGCTTTGGTTGGAACTTGGAACTCTGAGATTTGACCTGCACTTGTTTTGATATACGGCTTAAGTTGTGCGAAGGAATAGCAGATCAGGAATGTAGATATTAAACCAGGGAAAATAGTAGGCGGTTGGCGTAAAATAATGTCTATTGAACACTTAGATCGAAGTGAGATGTTTAGGGAAAGAACATGCCAAATGACGTTTCAGTGGTCGGCTTAATTAAAATCTTGTGGAACAAGTATCAGGACAAATGCAATATCCTTCGTGATCCTGAATAAGTTCATATTTTTAATATGAATTTAACAGATGCTTTTCTACCTTCTATATCTCTATTCATAATAGAGTCGTCACTTCATTTACGACACTGTCTGAGTTGCTCACGGGGCTGTAAAGAAGGTTAAAACCTTGGTCTTCTAACATAATGTGTTGGGTAGCAGGCATTTGTCTCTTTGCATAGCCATAATAAAGGCAAACCTGAACATTATATTCGTACTCACTTTTCATCAAGACATTGTTACTAATTTCAGTTTTCACTTCTGTAGTTGTCAGTGGAGACCATAGTGGGGCATTACCACTATGCTCTACAATACTGTATTTATCACAGTTTGTCATCTAGTATGCTAAAATAAGTATGCTACTTCATTTTATTGTGATTCATTTTTTAATATATATGTTCATATTCAGATGATTAATATTAGGATCTATTCTAGATGGTTAGTATTTACTTTATACCTTGTCCTGTAATCCAAAATGCTGGTAAAACTAAGTTTAGTGTTTGCTTTTGGTTTTTTTCTGATAGGTAGTCAAATCTATTTTCACTCAACTAATTATGCTATTATCATTGATCAAGTCTGATTTTGTTATTAATGGGTCATAATTGCTTTATTCTCAGAAGCATAATGAACCTGTCGCTATTTTTGAAACCACGGTTGCTATATCATCGCTATTTCTATGTAGCTTAGCCAGGGGTTGTAGCTATGGACCTTATTTTCTATTATTAACTTTGTGCACTTCTCATTTTTGATTGCGAACGAGGAGTTCAACCAGAACAGGTTGGCTCAGTCACACTAGCTAGTAACTGTTGTTATTAAATGTGATAGTTTGACTCAAGTCCTGATGCAAAATAATTAAGATGACTTAGACAGTAGACTACTAGACTGCCTTGGCCAAGATATAACACAAGGCTGTCCTTGTTATCTACAACAAGATTTTAGGTTATAGCACATTTAAATGTGATCAAGCTGAAGAAATCTTAATCGGGTTATGTTTTAGTGACTAAAATTCAGATAACAAGCTCTGTATTTACGTTTTTACTGTTGGAATTTCAGTGACATTCTTCTGCTTCCTTTTATATTTATTTTTAAATAAGAAGTACATTCTTATACCGCCCCTGATCATGATTGCATGGATCAAAGTTTTTTTTTTTTTAATTGGATTTGGTGTTAACCATGAATAAAATTATAATATTATGATGACTGAATTGGTCGAAAAAGTCAAATTGTGCATCTAAGGATGGAAAAATTGAAATAATTTCTTAATATCTCATAAATCAGCAGCTCCAATTGAAGCTAACCTAATGTGGTATATTACAGAACTAATCTCTAAGTATTGAAACATGAGACAATCCACATAGGTATCTTCTGTGTGACAATCTGAAGTACAATTCAAGAGATTATGAAATTTATGTACTTAGATGCTAGAACAAATGACTCTACTGTTGGTGAAGTTCCGTCTTATCGGCCGAGTAAATTTTGGCATTGCCAGTACTTAGATGTCTCCTGACTATGCTACTGAACTACTGTTAGAGTTGTGCTTTAAATGCTCTTTTGAAAAATTTATTAGGTTACTTGGGTTCTTTGGCTGCTGTATTTTTTTGTATATATAGTACTGTATGTATGAGAGAGTTAATGTGATGTTGTTCAATTTTCTGGGCAGCTTGTCAGAGAAGATTATTTACAACTGCGTAAAGAAGCCACAACTCTTCAAGAATATTCTAGAGAAGAGTTTGATCACCTGACACATTACTTGACCTCACTTGCTGAGACACAAAAGGATATGGAGACGGAAAATGTTGACCTGAAGACAGAAGTTTCAGGACTAAAGCAAGCTTTAAAGCATGCAAATGACCAGTGTGTTTTGCTCTTCAATGAAGTCCAGAAAGCCTGGAAAGCTTCTTTTGTCCTGCAATCAGATTTGAAGGTATGTGAGCTATTGCTTTGGAAACCTGAATTTCATGTTTTTTACGGACTTGTGCACTATGGCCATGTGTCTCCAAACTGATGATATCATGTCAACATGTTTTATTCCCTCTGACACTTTAGATTGTTTTCTTATGTACTGCAGGAAGAGAATATAATACTTGCAGATAAGCATAAGGTAGAGAAGGATCAGAATGCACTTGTTAGGAACCAACTTTCTCAACTGTTACAGGTTGAGCAAAACCAGAAATTGCAACTACAGCAAAACGATTCAACTATACAGTTGTTGCAGGTTGGTTTGAAATTATTTTATTCGCTTTCTTCCACCCCTAGTTACAGTTGGTTTAGCAGTCACCAATTTGATCAACTTTTACTTTTTCTAGAACATTATCTTTCTTTCTATTTTTTTTTTTTTTGGCTCCAAATGAATTGGATCCCATCTTTTACTTACGGGAAATGCTTTGTAGCAGTGGCTGTAAAAGGAACATATAATGACAAATTCATTTATAGAAGAACATATTTCCTAGTGAATAAAATCTTTGGTCAAAAAGAAAAAAAGTCTCCTGCTGTATTAATTCTTACTTCATTACTGTCGTCTATACCTTTGCTGCTTTCAAGTTTTTTTTTACTTTTAATCCATTTCATTATCATCAAATGCTTGATTAAGACAAGGCGCTGCTACTACTGAAATGAAATGAGTGGACAGCAGTAACTTTAAACTCGCGTAGCTTCAGTTGTTTCACTGCACCTTTGCAGGGAATATTTAATGTTCTCCAGGAAATCATCGCTACTATTTTTATTTCACAAAGTTTCTAGAGAGACGGTCTCTAGATAACTTATCTAGAGATGGACCTACGTTTTCAAGAAAATCATTGATGTTATTAATCAAAACGTCAAGTATGTTAACAAAATGATTTTTTTTTTGTATATATGAAAAAACACCAATGTTGACAACATAGACGTTTTGATCAACATTGATGATTTTCTTGAAAACATGGATCCCTCTCTAGATAAGTTATCTAGAGAGTGTCTCGTAGGAGCCTTGCTCTTTTATTTTTGCCACAAGATTTTTCTCGTTTTATGTGTTGTATTATTATGTATACTTTTGATTGAGCTCCTTAGAGCTCAAGGATACAGTGGTGCATATGCCTGAGGGGCAGATCCTGTTCCACTAAGGTCCTTTTGTTGAATAATATCTAATTATGTGAGTACTACAAAGTACAGTGTTGCTTAACATGTTTGTAAACATGTTTCAAAATTATAACAGACAATACTCAATAGTGTACACTAAAAGAATGTCTGTAAACATGTTTCAGTTTTTACATGGTGAAAATGATGATGCTCGTGTTAGGTTTCTCTTTTCAGTGAGAAACTAGAAGAATTTCACTGCAGAAACTAGCAAAGCACTTGCTTTTTAATGGCTATACAAGTATACAACCTCCAAATATTCTATTGTGTCAAGGTCGATTCTACATAATTGCCTCATAATAGAGGAAACTTGAAGTAATTCGTGGTTGAAGTCTATACATTGCGCTAGCTTTCCCTCTGTTAGGATTATCAATTTATCATCATGGGAGGTCCTTACGGCTGGTTCTTGCACATTCATGATATTTGTTGTCTTTTTTATTAGGCTAAACTGAAGGATGTGGAGTCACAATTGAATGAAGCGCTTCTTGCCGCTGAGACTAAATCAGCAAATGGTCATGGTTCACAGGCTGGAGATCCAAAAAGCATCAAAGCGGCCGAGGACAATATAGATTCTGCTGCCGTTACCAAGAGACTTGAGGATGAACTGAAGAAACGGGATGCACTTATCGAAGTAAGTATTATTTGTGTTATTAAAGTTGGCTGGCGGGTTTCCCTTGAAAGATATTTCTTGCCGAACCAGTAGTAGACATCTGATAAGTTGGAAATTGTGTTTCCGAAGAGATTAAAAACTAACTTGATTTTTCTTACAAAAAGAAAAGATTGTTGTTATCCAAACTAACAAACCTAAGGATTTTATGATTGATTAAGAAATTGATATACAATTCTTGGATTTATAATGTGGACATGGCAGATTGAATGCTTCTTTAGGCCATGGTAATCGGCAGCCGTAAGTTACTCCTAACAGCCAAGTTAACATGTAATTTAACATATATAAAGAGTAACTAAACAAACTGCTTCAGATAGAAATCACGCCCTTCCTCTGCGTTTATCATCTCCCATCCCTCCCATAGATTGTTGACTTTAAGGAAAGTACACAAGTTAGAATAAGATCTGTTTTTTCTTAGGCATTATAATCAACTCTATATGTTGAAACACAGCATCATGTATTTGCACAACCGTTGTTACCCTAGTTAATTTCGTTCTTCTCTGTGGGCAGAGATTGCATGAAGAGAATGAGAAACTATTTGGTAGATTGACTGAAAAAGCTTCAGCTGAATCGAAGGTTAGATCTTTGTTCCTTTTATTTTTCATAAGTTTGCTGCATGATGTGAAGGCCTCCATTCTTATGCAGGCTGTTTATATTGTTTTACTATTTTATGGTGTTACCTGTAATCATTATGCACCTGATCTTATGACTCAGGTGTCAAGTGCATCTCCCAGGGGACCACCCAGTCAGCCACGAGACATAGGAAGGTGTTTATCCTGCCACATAATGAATTTTGGTTGCTATTTATTCACCTTTTATCGAATCTTTTATCCACACTCTTGACTGTATTTTCTGTCCTGGCAGGAATGGTGACTCTCATGCCAAAGGAAGCCTTGGTGCTCTTGTTTCCTCACAATCATCCTCAGAAAATAGTGAGCGCTCAATTGCTGTGGTTAAATCTGGGAATGATTTGGTGAAAAGTACACCTGCTGGTGATTATCTTACGTCTGCCCTCAATAATTTTGATCCGGAGCAAGATGATAGTCTTGCTGCAATTGCAGATGGTGCGAATAAGCTTTTAATGCTGGTGAGAACAGTATTTTTATGAAGTTACCTTGAAGTTGAAGATTATCTCTGTTAAATTTGGAAGCCGTTATTGTTTGTGTGGCATTTTGTTTACCTCTCCATGAATGTGCCTATATTTAGATTTTCAACAAAGGCTGTCTCTTAAAGCTTCACCTGGACTCTTTATTAGGTTTTTAAGGATAAGTTCCTCGTAATACATGAATTTCCTTTAATTAAAGATTATGTGGGGAATGCAACTGTAGAATTCATGTTTGAACTATCATCTTTGTAATACATCAATAGTTTCCTTTTAATTTTTTCATTGAGCTATCCAAGGCAGCCATTCTGATGTATTTGTACTCATTTTCTGTATGCCTCATATTCACTTCTGTGGCATGATTTTCACCTTCCATGACACTGTTGCACAATATGCCAGGTGTTGGCAGCAGTAATTAAGGCAGGTGCTTCCAGAGAGCATGAAATATTGGCTGAAATAAGAGATGCTGTTTTTGCCTTTATTCGTAAAATGGAGCCCAAGAGAGTGATGGATACCATGCTTGTTTCCCGTGTTCGAATTCTATACATACGATCCTTGGTTTCTAGGTCACCTGAGTTGCAATCGATTAAGGTACTGAAAACTACTTGACAAATAGCATTACCATTGTTGGTAGTAGATATTTAATGCATACATTTAGTGATTATTCTCTTTTGCTTAACCAAAACACGAAGACCTTTATTTCTAAAGAGATGATTACTTTGATATAAGGTTCCTCCTGTGGAACGCTTTCTAGAAAAACCCAGCAATGGACGGAGTAGAAGTTCTAGCAGGGCAAGTAGTCCGGGAAGATCTCCTTATGACCCCAGCTCGAGGAATATGCTAATTGAGCATCAGATCCAAGGATTCAAAGTAAATATAAAGCCAGATAAAAAGTCCAAGTTGTCGTCAGTGGTTCTGAAGATACGTGGCATTGATCAGGTAAACTTGGACGTTCTCCTTGTACTCTACTGCAATGCAATATAATGTTTCATGTTTTTCTAAACTTTTCTGCATCTTTATTATTCATAAGAATCATAAATTCGTAACTGAAGAATAAGTTTACTTTATCAAAAGCTATTTATATGAACTGGTATACTAGCTAGAATACAATACTTATAAATATTGTGATCAAATTAGAGAAACCCTAAAGATTGATAGTAGATGAGTGTGAAAACTGTCATTTTTTCATTCTGAACTTTGAAAATAAGCATCATGCTTCCTGTGTCTAAACCGTATTTAGTCATTCTACCAGCCTTTATGTGAAATCCATGAGCCTGAATTATTTTATGGCAATCTACAGGACATATGGAAACAGCATGTAACGGGTTCAAAACTCGGTGAAATAACAGAGGAAGCAAAAAGCTTTGCAGTTGGAAACAAAGCTCTAGCAGCTCTATTTGTTCATACCCCAGCTGGTGAACTCCAGCGACAAATCAGAAACTGGCTCGCAGAGAACTTTGATTTTCTTTCTGTTACTGATGATGCAGTAGCTGGAGCTACTGGTCACCTGGATCTTCTATCTACTGCAATTATGGATGGTTGGATGGCTGGCCTTGGTGCTGCCCAACCTCCTAAAACGGATGCCCTGGGCCAGCTTTTATCTGAGTATGCTAGGCGTGTTTATACTTCTCAACTGCAACATTTGAAGGTTTGTTTTAACTGTCTCAGTTTTCTCTATTTTGCACCACCTCTATTCAGTATTGAGAAGTATAATCCTTTCTTGACATGGTCGATGAAGAATGTTACTTGTTTCTATATTAAGTTCTGCTCCACCTGCTTTGTCTCAAAAAAAAAAAAAAAAAAGGATGCAAAAAAGTTTTGTTCGACACATAAATCGAATTTATATGTATATATGCTTGTATCGATAGGCCTTTGTGTGTTCTATTTGCTAATATCTAGTACAATACCTGTTCATCAGGATATTGCAGGTACTTTGGCATCAGAAGTGGCAGAAGACTCTGCACAAGTGTCTAAGCTACGGTCAGCTCTCGAGTCGGTCGATCACAAGAGAAGAAAGGTCAGAGATATAGTATTTCTGGATTTTTTTGCTATATCAATAATTTTTCATCCCTTTCCATTTCTTGTTCCCAATTTAATAAATAAAGAAACCTTTTTAATTTTGTAAGGTATGTATGCATGTATTGGAATGACATAAAATTTCACCAAGTTGTATGTTGAAGCAAGCTTGTCTAAGTTTGTATGATCTACTTTTGATGGCTTTCCTCGAACAACCATAACTTTTTTTATTTATGTCACCCTAGATTTTCAAATATAACAATAGGCTTTGCTCAAATATAATCCGTAGTTATTGTCACTAAGCTTGGTTGCTGTTGACTGGAGTAAATGGTTGATGATCGTATGTAACCAGATTCCTTCAAGAAGTCAACTACCGACTTAAGCACAACTTTTGCAATAAAATTAATATAATATTTGATATTGATGAATATCATTTTTGCTAAATGCCTTTTGATATTTCTTTGACTAATTTTCTATCTCTGTTATCTTATCCTTGTTTTGTTAACTCAGATTTTGCAACAAATAAAAGGTGATGATGTAATATTAAATATGGAAGATGGTGCTACAACTATTGCAAATCCCTCTACTGCTGCCGAGGATGCAAGACTGGCATCATTAATTTCCCTTGATAGCATAATGAAGCAAGTCAAGGTTTTTGTTCATCTCTATCTCTGGTTTTATTATACTTTATGAAACAGTAGTTTCAATCGTTGTTTGCTTTTTGACAGGATATAATGAGGCAAACCTCTGTGAGTGTCCTTACCAAGAGTAAGAAGAGATCACTGCTTGCGTCTCTAGATGAACTTGCTGAAAGGATGCCTTCTTTACTTGAGGTTGACCATCCATGTGCCCGGAATCACATTGCTCAAGCTCGTTATGATGTAGAGGTATGCAGTTTATGAACAAAATACTTGATTTCCAATATCACTAAGTCTCTTTGGCACATACTATAATTAGTTTTAGAGCCATGTTACATTGCATGAGAAATGAATCAAGTTAAAGGCAATGTTATTTGCAAAGGAGAAACTTCCCTTAAACAGGTGGACAGGTATACCAAATAAACTTTCCTTGAGAAGCTGTTAAACTTAAAAGTAAACATTAAACAAATACAAGAGAAAATGGGCTGTGAAATGAAATATCTGCGTACTAGTGTCAAACCTTAAACAACTTTTCTGAACCATGTTTTTATACTTGTAATTTTCTTTTGGACATTATATGAATGAAGCCAGCCTTTTGTCATACTAGTTTGTTGTCATGTAACATAATGTAATATAGTCTGTCTGTGTGCTCTGCAAATATGAATGACCGTGTGTGAATGACTTATGTATCATGTGTGTGTGATTCCGATTAATTACTTGGCGACTGCATTGATGTTTTTGCTAAATTTCACTGATATTGCATGTCTACGGCTGTAAAGCGTAAACGAACACAAATCTATATCCATCCCGTATTGTATCCTTGATTTCAAATTTGCTTTGTCGTATTTGTATTACATCCTGCCCGTATTGTATACATGCCAACTGTGGTGAACTAGTAATCTGATATCTATTATCCTTGACAATCCATTTCCAAGTTCATTCTGACATGTTTTGCGGGATTATAATATGCAGTCAACTGCTGAAGAGGATGATAAGATTGAATCTCCTGCATCCAGACATTCTGGAGACACGGGAGACAGTGCTGGAACTGATGTTACTCAGTGGAACGTTTTACAATTCAATACAGGCTCAACAACCCCATTTATCATAAAATGTGGGGCTAACACGAATTCGGAACTGGTTGTTAAAGGGGATGCACGGATTCAGGAACCAAAAGGTGGAGAAATTATAAGAGTTGTTCCAAGACCTCGTGTACTAGAAAGCATGAGCCTGGAGGAGATGAAAGAGGTTTTCACACAACTACCTGAGGCTCTAAGTTCGCTTGCTCTTGCTAGGACAGCGGATGGAACCCGAGCTCGCTATTCTAGATTGTACAGAACTTTAGCCATGAAGGTTCCAGCACTGAAGGACTTAGTTGCAGAACTTGAGAAGGGGAAACCTTGAGAGCGTCTTGCAGTTGTGCTAACTGCTAAGCATCATCAGTGCTTATATTATGCGGATTATTCAAGTGGAGTTAACTTGTAAAAGGTATATGATGTTGTTTGTAAAGTGTTGTTTCTTGCAACAATTCTCCTTTTGCCTTGTAAGCCACCTTTACAGGTTAAAAATTATCTTCTCCTCGGCATCTCATGTTTACATTTTACATTGTCCTTTATCATGATAAACTTATCTTCGAAGAGAGAAAAATCAATGTCCGTTTATTGTTATTGTTAAGAAAAAAGAAATGATAAAAGAATGAAAAAAGTATAAAAGATAACGAGATAAATAAAAATTAGAAAAATATGAGAGATAATCAACCAAGTAATAATTCATTTCAATTTTAATATATTAATTAAATTAATAGGATATCTATAAAAGAAATAGTGGAGCTAACAAAGTGAAACAAAATACGTATAAAAATTTAAATAAATTAATTTAGTGGCAGCATTTTAATTTTTTTTAAATGAATTTATTTTATAATGAATGAGTTCAACTCACTTGATTGAATAATAAAATACTCTACTCCCTCGCGCCAAAGCCACACTATCCACCTGACATTTCTGTAGTTTTGGCATTTTCCCCTAGCATTAGGTGTCTAGTCTTTTTTACCAGAAATAGGCAAGTCCACAAATTGACAGATAGTGACAGACTAGTAACTTGGAGCTAAAGACTCGAAAAATGGCAGAAGAGCAACCACCACCAAACACGAAGCCTCTGATCACCGCGAGCAGCTACTTCCTCTCTCTCCGCAACTTCTCCGACGCCAAATCCTACGCTCTCCGCGCCCAATCCTCCGACCCCTCTCACCCGGACCCTCCCCGCCTCCTCTCCATCCTCTCCGTCCTCTCCACCCCCAAAATCTCCCCCACTCTCCCCGACCACTACTCCATCCTCAACCTCACCCGCTTCCTCTCCGACCCGACCCGCATCCGCTCTTCTTTCACGTCTCTAACCTCCATCCTCAACCCCAACACCAACACCCACCCGCTTTCTTCAGAAGCGTACGATTTGGTCCTCAAGGCTTGGTCCGTACTTTCCAATCCCGTCGAGAAAGCTAGGTTTGATGAGGAATTGAGGCGCATTGGTGGTGGTGGTGCGTCTAGTACGTTCTGGACAATGTGTCCGTACTGTTATCATGTGTACGAGTACGATAGGGTTTATGAGGAGTGTTGTTTGAGGTGTTCGAATGGGAAATGTCGTAGGGCGTTTCAGTCGGTGGAGATTGTGGGGGGGAGTCCTCCGGTTGAGGTGGTTGAGGAGGGGTATTATCGGTGTTCGGGTTTGGTGCTGGTTGAGGATGATGTTGGAAGTTGGGTGCCATATATGCCGAAAGGCCCGGAAGCGAAGGAGGAGGTGGAGGAGGATGGTTGTAAGGGGGATGGGTTTATAATTGACATTTCTGATGAGGAGAAAGGTGGTGGTAGAAAGAGGAATGTGGAGGGTGGTCCGGTGAATGGAAATGGAGGTTCGGGTGGAGGTGAGGTGGAGTTTGATGATGGGGAGGAGGATGTGTTGTAAGTTTGCTTGACAGTTTTTGATAATTGGAATGAGAGAGTCTATGACTTGATGTTAGATTGGGGGAAATGTAAAGAGTCCTGGTTTTGTTCATATGGATTGACTGCAGGTAGGTAGGTAGTGCGTCCCTGCGCGGCCTTTTTGCTCAATGGTGTAGTGGATTCGAGGATTTAGTATTGCACGTTTTTGAGGTATATATGATGGTATGGTTTCTTTTTTCCCTGCAATTGTCATTTTGGATTGAAATGGAATGGAAGTAGATTGTGCTGTTGTGCAGTCTAGCTCCAAGTTATTCTGTTTGACATGATCAGAGAATGAAAATTGTTGATCTTATATGTGACTCGATTCTATATTGTCTTCTTCCTATGGTTTGCTTTTCTGATTCTTTAGTTTTCCCTGTAGATGTTACATATGCTCTTTTATTTTCTTTACCTGATAGAAAAAATGCTTGTGTATAAAGAAGCTTCAAAGTATATAAATATACTGTGTGACTCAGGTAGTCAGGTGTAATATAGGTAAGTTATCCCTTAGAATCATGTGCAAATGTTCTGTTAAAGCTGAACGTCGACTTGAAAAAACGTCATATGGTATGTTTCGAACCTTGGCACTTGGCAGCACCTCAGACACTTACAGACTTACTATCCCTGAATCATGCAGCACTAGTAGACTTGTCCACGGTGGACGCCGCCACCACCTTGGTTTCTTTATTTAGGCTCCTCTGTTACTTCTAGGAAAGTAACTTATTGTTTTATCTAAATAAAACTATAAAACAGAGGGTTTGATTCATAAATGGAATTCCAAATTCCAGGATGCTTCGTCTACAAAGGCTGAGCAAAGGAGAAGAACAAGGACTCCTAATATACTAAGTTTACTCTCATCATCCTTACTTTATCTGCTTCAAAATGTTTCACTTCTGATTGGAAAGACTGTTGTGTTATGTGTTACAGTGTGTACCATTAGTATAAGGGAAAATTAGCGGTGTATATAGGTTAATCGAACCTTTCCAAGACACATTAGGCTGCAACAGCAGCAGTAATTACTGATAGATGTATAAATCATCAGCTGACTACTGATAGAGCTGAGGTTTGTTTTGACATATAAGTATGAGGTCATAGCCTTGTCAAGTTCCTCCTACAATAAAATTCTTCTTTGTTTTCTTTCAAGTTGCTTTCGTTGGAACTTTTATTCTTAGAACTATGTTTAACACACTGAAAATTCAACAATTGTAGCAGAGCTCTACGTTACTAATATCCTACTTGTACAGTTGTACACTATCAGTTAGACATTTACACTTGCATATATGGGTTAACTTAAGACAGTGGTTAATAGAGAGTAAAATTGCTCTGGTGAAATTGTAGTCACCCTTAGACTATATGTTAATTTCGATATCTTTACCCTGGAGATCATGCATTACTAATTGTGCTATGTAGGTTATTATGAATCAATAAAATTGTTCTCTCTTTTCTCGTAAGTTTTACTTTCTATCTAGGTTACCAGAAAGCTGGAGTATGAAGATGCAGCTTTAGATAGAAAAGTTGGTGGTCTTCGACAAACTAAGACCAACTATATGTTTTATTCATGCAGCAGCTTGTCTATCACCATCACTGCTAGCCATTACGCCTTGTAGGCATGCATACATACATAGATACATTACCTTGAAAGGAAAAAGAAAAGTACATATCACACATATATACTCTGTTCTTGTGATATGATCTATTTCTTGGCAATTAATTTTTCGGTTCTTGTTCGCCTTGACTTGCCTTGAAGGCCTTAGCTTCCTCAGCACTGCGGCAGCAGTAGCTGCAACCTTTTCCTTTGTATGATCCACTGCAGCACCCATGGTCGCAGTGTTTGCCGCCGTGGTCTTGACCTCCACCTTTGCCGCCATGGTCTTGACCTCCACCTTTACCGCCATGGTCTTGTCCTCCACCTTTACCGCCATGGTCTTGACTATCATCAAGATTGCTATTCCTTACATTCTCTGTTGCTGGTTCCACTTCACCTTGGTTGATTTGCTTAGGCTCCTCACTACAGCAGCGCCTACATGTCTGTTGGCCGCGGTAGTAATAGTAACCTCCACAGCATCCCCGACGGCCACAATAACTGCCACCACCACCACCACCACCACCACCGCCACCTTGGTTGCATCCTCGAGGACCACAATAACGACCACCACCACCACCACTACCACCCCCACATCCTCGAGGACCACAATACCGACCACCACCACCACCACCTTGGTTTATTTGTTTAGTCTCCTCTTCTGCTACTGGATCCTTTTCAACTGGTAATATGCATGCATACATGGGCATAATTAAAATCCACGAGCATAGACATTAAGGTTTTGTTTTTTTTCAAACAAATATACATATACATAAAAAAAAAAAAAAAAAAAAAAGTTCACTCATAAAACACTACATATGTTGTTTAAAAAATAGGTCGTTGAATGATACACGTATCTTGGAGCTTTGTGAAGGTGAGTATTAGATGAGAAAAGAATACGAATATACCTTTAGTTTGTGATGCTTTTTCATCTGCAAATGCTGAACACAGGAGGAGAAGAACAAGGACGCAGAAAACAAGAGATTTAGTCATCTTCATCATATGTTAAGTTTTAACTAGTGTATGTGAATATGATATGCATTTAGATAGGAGCATGGTATTTATAGGTAAATTGAACAGACACAATATGCATCAACACTTAGATTAATGTTCATACTGGAGAAATGTTGAAGATGACAAGTAGAGTTTGAAACTTGTTTTGACATTTTGTTTGAGATTCAAAGCCTTATCAACTTGTTACCTCATCTTTAGATATATGCAGTATGTCAGTAGTCGAGAATTTAAGACACAAGATCAAGAAAGAAAGAAAAACAGAGTACCATTGATGATATCTTACTTGCCACACATAGCTAATGTATTCTGCAAATCACCTCCTATAATGCCAAGTTTTCCCAAACTACGTCATCTCAAGGTTGACATGTGTTCACTGATTTTTATAACATGCAAAAACCAAAAAGGGAAATGCTAAGAATAATTCTACAACATTAAACTTATTGTTGAAATACAACTCTCGTTGATATCTTGATTTCTATCTGACAAGAATTTAGACTGTTTTACGGAAATTATTTCACAATTGGGATTGAATCTAAACTTTGATAATCACAGTAGCTAGAAGTCGATGGAGTCGATTTGTGACTGATTCGATCTCTAAGTGTTCAAACTCTAACCAAATGACTTAGTGGAATAAAACACAATTTTATCATACTCAGCCTCACAATGAGCATAATGTTGGGAAAATATTTTAAAGTATACGGTAAAGTAGGGTGAGACACATTTATTTTATATACTATATAATGAATATATATTTTTTATATACCTCACAATAGCTAATTGTTTAGAAGTTATATACTGGTCATTTTTTTCTTCGATTTGGTGATTTATCACACGCGCGGGGTGAATTTCACACGTAAAAAGTGCCTCAAGCATCGAAAGTATTTCAAACGCTTGACACATGTCGTATCGTCATTCAATCTCAAAAACTATTTTAAAAGAAAAAGAAAAAAAAGAGTCAGTCAAAAAATACAAAGTCATTGTATCGAGCACATGAGATATCCCATACACATGTAATAAATTACGAAATCAGAGTAAAAAATGATCGGAGTTTATCTTCTAAACAAGTAGCTACTGTAAGATATATATAAAAATATATATATATATAGTTATTAATTCATTATGCACAGTATATAAAATGGACGTGTCTCACTCTACGATATATTTTAAATTTTTTCCAAAATATGATATCCGGGGGACTGCACTCATGAGTTACGTATTACGCATGGATTGCCATGTGCATGTGATATGGCTAGATTAGTCGGGCAGAACATGCCCATTGATCCTGTCGACATTCATCTCATTTGGAAGAGTCTTGATATAGATGGAGAACGTGGTTGGAGTGAATCCGGGAGAGCAAGTGTTGATGATCTATGTGACGATGCGTACACATATTTCAAAGAGTTCGCAACTTATGCCCATAAGAGGTTGCTAGCTGAATATGTCCATAAACAAAAGTTCCCGGATACATATGTAATTGTAGCACCCCAAGATCCGAGTTCAGACGTCAAGAATTGTAACGACCAACACAAGCACATTTTATTTAAGATAGAAAATATTATGCATTACAACCCAACCTGTTCAGATTACTTGAGCGGAAGCCAAATACTATAAACTAGCGGAAGCAAACCAAAAACACACACACTCTTATTCCTAGCCAGCAGCGGAGCATAGTCAGTCCGTCTGGAATTCTACCCCGAGTCCTCCCTCGTGCTCAAAATCTGGGAAAGGGAAAATATTGGAAACAGAGAGAGCGTAAGTCACACGGACTTAGTGAGATCAATCAGGCATGCATGAGTATGCAAATGCAAGCATGAACAAGACAAGAGACCGGCACACTTTGCTGATCAGGCAAGAGTTTGTACAAGGGGGAAACCGCAAACGGAACAAGATAGTCACCAGCAATCCT